>NW_019379531.1:1832555-1888814 GCF_000648655.2 Copidosoma floridanum | reverse complement strand
TTTTTTTTTTTTTTTTTTTTTTTTTTTTTTTTTTTTTTTTTTTTTTTTACAGTTGAGAAGGAAATGTTGAAAAACCAACCCAATTGAATCCAAATTGTATGTTCTTACCGAGGAAGTGCCGAGTCCGACAGCAGGGATCTCGCGGCCGGAAGACAGGCGGTACTTCTCCACGGCATTTCCCCGTGAAAAGCCCGTCGCCAGCAAAACGAAACAGCAGATTCCCAAGGCCGACTTCATTTTCATGGTAAAACAATGAAGGAAATGTAGAAGAAAAAAAATCGTCGATTTTACACAAAGACGCGCAGAGCCGGGTCTTCTTCGCCTCCCGACCGGTTCGGATCGAGAATGAAGCGCAGCATATTCCCGCAACTCTAAATATATATACGCATACCGGCACGAGCTCGTGTATACGTAATGTATGTACACTCGAGAGAGTAAAAGTGGGTGGATCTTCTTCTTCTTTTTTGTTGTTATTATTCATCTCCATGTTCGCCGTATAGGTAACAATTCACTCGTTCCGGATTTTCTCTCCTTTTCCTTTACGCAGTGAATAGCGCGTATACGCGTTTACTCAAATTGTAATCGCCCATAGGCGCGAGTAAGATAACAATCGCGCCAATATTTGCATGCGGATGTCTATTATGCTAATTGCCGACTGTATTGTGTGCATATGGTTGTTTTTAACAATACTTTTTTTTTTTGTCGCCACAGCTATACGCGTGTACATGAGAAAAGAAGGGAAAGAGAGGCGAGGCCATTGACACGTGCATGTGCGCTTTCATACCGATGTACGTACAACTCTGCGAATGGTCGTCGGCTTTTTACATACACGTTGCGTAATAATTTTGTAATAATACGAGCTGAGTTGATGGTTTTTTTCCCCCAATGCCACAAATGGACATGGTTAACCGAGGATTGGCCATTTACGGAGGATCTGTCGCAACATGGGGATTACGTGTATATGGATACGCGTTTCATATTCGCTCGTTCGGCTTGTCTCGCAATTTTTTTTCTTTTTTTTCAACGAAATGTGCCAACAACGCCTCCCATCTCGATATAAACTCGTGTCTGGTGCGTGTCTTTTTTCGCTTCTAACATTCTCTGTTTATTTCATATGTCAATAACTGTGTGTACATTATACACGCTTAACTTTTGGCCAATGTCTTTTTTTTTTCAACTAAGGGAATTAACACCTATTCGTCGAAACTAATTCGAGATTAAAATAATGTTGTTACGTACCACTGGCTCGGGCAGCGTATTTTTTTCAACCTTGTGCGGTTTACAAGGTTTCGCGTGATTCGAAATGCAAACAAAAAAAAAAAAATAAATAAATAAAGTGCCCATCGGTTTATTGTACACTTGTACGTGAGAACACATCTGCCTCTGAATGGCTCAAAAACTCTTTATTGACCATGTATAAAACACCAAGTTGTTTTTTTTTTTTTTTTTTTTTTTTTTTTTTTTTTTTTTTTTTTTTTTTTTTTTTNTTTTTTTTTTTTTTTTTTTTTTTTTTTTTTTTTAATTACATGACAAATGCATTCGAACTTGGTTAATAAACAATCACTGTTCAGTCTTACCTCACTAGCTTCATGATTGCCATTTTTTTGAGCACTGCAGTGTCGAGAGTTAACAGAAAAACGCCGACTCTTATATTATACCTAATATACGAACCTGATATTTATAATACACCAGAGGGATCCCTCAATCCCTCTCTCTCCCCAACAGCTGATTAAAGCATCATCTGTTGTCTGCTTTCGTGGATGATGAGTTGCAAAATCTTTTTCTTTTTTTTTCAAGATAAGTCAAATTTATTATCAAATTCATTCTAAATTTATCTTACTAATTGCATAATTTTTTCTACACTCGAGGTGGTTTTTTTCAGTTTGAACATCAACTTTATTTTAAACAATTATTAACAAAATTAATTTTCGAGATTTAATTAAAGTGACATTTGTAAAATGCAATAAAAGTTTCTATTAGTGTTGAACAAGCAAATTGTTAAAAAAAAAAAAAATTTGTCAGTTGCGAAGAAAAGTTTTTTTTTTTTTTTTATTTCACCTAGAGTTAACAGAAAGGTTCTTTAAAATATGCAAATTATGTAAAGTCGGGTGCAATTGTCAATTGAAATTATAACTCATGTTTATTTAAAAATTTTTTTTTCTTTTTTGTACACATTTAAAACAATTTGCTACATCAATACTGGGTGAAAGTATAAAAGTTGTATTCATTAAAAATTGAAATGAAAAATTAAACAGTTTAAGGTCTAGAAAATTTATCCATTTCCCACAGAGCTTCAGTAACTTGTTATTAATCATCCGAGTGCAATTACAAAGGCATTAATTCTACTTATACTCACTATTAATCGAGTTGTAATGAAACAAAATAATTATTTTATTTTTTATAAATTCTTTATTAATGACGTATGTATATTAAAATGGGATGATTTACAAGGTCACATGATAAATGATCAACAAAAAACGAAATATCATTCGCAAGCTTGCAAGGGGGGAAAAGAAAACAGAAAAATTGGGTAACCGTTGTGTGTATCTATAAAAAAGTGCACAGTAAGTGTGTGTATATATATATATGTATAAATTCTCTGTATGACAGCAACATGCACCACTTAATATACATAAATTCGATCAAATGCACGTACTAAAAAAAACCCCGGATATACGTGGAGTTTGACACTCCGCAAAAAATTTGTTGACCAAAGCAGTTGTTCTAAACGAAATGATGAACTTCCGAGAAATTGCGCTAATTTTTTTGTGGTCATTCTATTACGAAAAAAAAAAAAAACACTCCAAGAAACTCGGAAAGAAGGAATAAAAGTATTCAAGTACGCTCCACTTGTTGTAAAGTATACATGCAATAATCGCGCAACGATACAATATCGACTAAACACAGAACCAACCAACAATCAATCAGTTTACAATATATTCTTATATATACGTTTATTTCGAATCAGACCCGATGAATATTGGGGCAATCGTCGCGTGTTACCTCAATCACAGAGAGGAGTCCATGTAAGTACATCGTTTGGAAAAGAAAAAAAAAAAAAAAATAGATAATCGGCAGAGCGATCATCATTCATGTAATAGGTATATGTGTGATTGTCTGTATTGAAAACTAGCCCCTGATAACGGGCAAGTGGTCAAAGCTCTGCTGGTGCCGGAGCGACGAGCTTCGCGGTATGGCTTCGGTGTGGCCGTTCGCGTACCCACCACCAGCGGCCGCCTTCGGAAGCTGCGGCAGTACCATCTGCCCGAAATTGTTGGGCTGAAATCAATGTTCATCGAGTTAGGTATATATATTTATACACCTATTCGTATAGTTTTCGTGGCTATGTACAGGTACACTTACTCTCGATCGTTCCCGAAGGTTTCTCAGCTTTTCAAACTCCTCCATCTCTGCGTCGGGCATCTTGAAGTGGAAATTCTCAAAGTAGACGTGCTGCAGCAGCTGGTCGCACGCCCATCGCTTGTCCGGATCTTTGTCCAGGCACTTGTGCAGGAAATCCAGCTGCAAAACAATCGTCCCGGTGATACACATGCATATACAAAGTGTTGAAAATACTGGCTTTTTTTACGAACGATTCGAGCCGATCGACAATATTTTCACAAACAAACAGATTTGGACATGTCCACCTCTCTCAATTTTTCGGAAATATGTTTTTTTGGTAGAAACGCAATGCTTTATTTATACTTGGAAAATACATTTTCATCAAAAAAAAAAAAAAAAAAAAAGGCACTTAAACAATGGAAAATCGAAATGGGGATTTATTACTCTCCCAATTAAAAAATCGGTACTAAAAATTACCGATACAATGAACCATCAACCAATCATGTGTTGTAACTGCTTGAAAAGTAAGTAGCGCGTAAAATATATACCTGGAGCTTCGAGTTGGCCGTCTCGGGTAGCTGCGTCTCGAGAGGCGTGAGGGTCTGCGGGGCGGGCAGGGTAATGCCCGCAAAGAACTCGTTCTGCTGGAATATGGCCATGTGCCTGGGCAGCAGGTCACCCAGCGTCCTTCGTATCAAGTAGAGCTGGTCGACGTCCGACTTGCCCGGCCACAGGGCCTCGCCCCTTATGAGCTCCGCGTAAACGCAGCCGATCGCCCAGACGTCGACTGGTGTGCTGTACTGCGTGTCCCCCACCTTTGAAAAATCAATCAAACATGTACGTTATTTCAACTCGACGAGGTATTTTGCGCGGGAGGACTTACGAGGAGCTCGGGTGCCCGGTACCACCTGGTGGCCACGTACTCGGTGTAGTTCTCGCCGGGGCTGAGCATCCGCGCGAATCCAAAGTCACAGAGTTTGACGACATTGTCGGCGGTGAGCAGTATGTTTTCGGGCTTGACGTCCCGGTGCACGCAGCCGAGCCTGTGGCAGTAGGCCACACCCTGGAGTATCTGCCAGGTGAGCTGCTTCGTCATCAGCTCGGGACACCCGTGCGGGTATTTCTCCATCTCGTTGAGCAAAGTCCGCTCGCAGTACTCGAACACGAGGTGCAGCTTGCGCTTGCGCCTGAACACCTCGAGTAGGTTCACCAGGTTTGGGTGCTTTAAATTCTGGAGGAACCAACGTGTTTTTTTTTTGTTTTTTTTTGTTTTTAAGAGTATTTTCATTGGAGATGAAAATCTTGACCAGTGAAACAAAATGTTCATCCCAGTGTGGAAAAAACATATCACATGTGCCATAACTATAAGTATGTTTAACTTTTGTTTTTCGCGTGCATAACTCTACAAATCATCAATACTTTTTTTTTTTTTTTTTTTACTCTTGAAAGAAACCGTTTTTAAAATACTTTATTGTATATTTTTTTCTTTAACAATCGATTTTCCTCCCCAAGGATGTATACTTACACACAAGTGTAACATTACACGCGCACATAAGGATTCACATCGTCGTGGCGGAACAATAACAAGACCTGCCCTGCATTCGACCTTACACACGTGTATACGTTAATCCTCTTTTCCCTCCTTTTTTTTTTTTTACCGTCAGTCTAATGAGACCCTAATTTCAATTTCAAATCAGCTCTGGATTAGCAAAAAAAAAAAAAAAAAAAAAAAAAAGGATCGAAACAACATTCAAGTTGGCTCTACACGCATAATTATCATGTGCAAGGACGAAATCAACTCGTCTTTTTGATCCGCTCGGACGAAGGGGTCAGGTTCAAGATTCCATAACGCCGTTTGCGCGATCGATACAGGTACTCATTATTACTTACACCTGCAGCGACTCTATACCATATATAATAAGTATACGTTGTACACTTTCGACTCCCTGCTTGTTTTTTTTTTTTTTTTCCATAGGTAGGGTACACCTGTATGAATAGCAGCTCGGTGGACAGGCCGAATTTGCATGTAATTTCGTTCACGCGAACCAACCACTATTTATAGTCGGGATTCCTCTTTGGATTCCGAGCAAAGATCCTCCATGAGTTTACATCGATGCGATGTGTGTATATATATGCGGAAAAGTCGTAGTCGAGGGGCTGCACGCGAGGTACAGTGCCGGTTTTCCGATTTACTCGAAGGGGAAGTGACGAGAGCAAAACCGATCGCTGCCATCACTGATGTTGGTTTTCGAGTTCCAGTCCACGAGCGTGCGATACGCGGTAGGACGAGCTTCGTCGACGCACGCGATTTTCAATTTTCAAGCTTGGGCAAATTTTCTCGCTCGATTAACTACGAACGAGGGAAGAGATTTTTTTTTTTTGTGTGCTCTCGCTTTTGGACCTTGAGGGAAATATAATTTTGTGACCAATACCCCATGGGAAGGGGAATCGAGTGTAAATTTTACCATCACGTGGACCAAGGAACATTCGATCGTGGGTACAAACAGTTGAATATTTTCCAAAGCCTTCCCGTTGATTCCTCGATTTTTCCGCGATCGGACGCAAAAATGTAAAAAAGAGACAGATCTGTCGCGCAACTCCTCGCCAGAGATAGGGGGGGTTATTAAACCGGTAATAGCTGCTCGAGGGTGTAGGTACATCGGCGTAGTAATTCCGAGAGGAAAGAAGGAAAACACCTGCAACGCGGCCGTAAGAGTTACGAGCGGGCGATAAGGCGCACGCCAAGATATTGACCGCGCGTGTACATACATGTACCTGTACAGCTATAGATGTACGATATACCTATACTCGTTGTCGTATTGACCAGTGGCTATACTACTTTGGTATTGCATGTATGTACGGCTATATACGGAGGATCTTACATTTTCTCTTTTTTAAATTGCACATGAGTAATGTGCTCTAGGTGGGAGTACCAATTATAAAACCATTTCTGGTAAAACTATTATTTTAGTGCTTTTACTTAGTTTACTATTACTTTACTATTCGGTAAAATGCGTACACTTTTTGCAAGTTTGAATCAACACGAAAATTTTAAAGTATGACAATGGAGAGACGAGATATTGTTTCATTACTAGATATTATTAGAAACAATCATTGTGTCGTGCGAAAGAGTTAATATTGTACTATGTGATTGGTACTTGTTATTTTTATTTGCTCCAAAAGGTCCCTTTACCTCAAGCGTCATTGAAAAAAGAGTCGCGTGCACATGATTAATCGTTGATTTGTCCAAGGAAACATATCAGAGCGAAGCGAGTGGTTGGCGGGGACATTTCTTTGTTAGCTGCGACAATGGATTTACCCGAGGCTATTTGCGTTTTTAGATGATCGTAGAACGAGAAAGGGTTAAACGTATACTTGCTTTCTTTTGCGATAATTCACTGCACCTTTGACGCGTATCGAGGCCTACGACAAACGCAAAACAATGATTATCATCATGAATCACGAGAGCTATTTGGTATATATATATATCGTTATACTAATGAGATGGGGTGGTTTTAAAAACAAATAGATCGCCCAATCTCAGGTGAAAGTTGAACAATTCTCTATAGTGTATAGTACAATAATCCAAGCAAGGGCGTAAGTGACCAAGCCAAAGTGGCAGAAGCAGAGGAGGCAAGAACCCACCTGATGTATATACCTTTGTCCACGGGTCGTTGAACCCCTGATGCGAAGGAAGGAAACTTGGGGTCTGCTTGACCATTCCTCTCTCCCTCCTTCTCTCTACCTCCCTTCTCTTACCACTGGTGTGGGTGGTGTACTTTTATGTGTTATCCGTACTATTACTATGTGTAACTTTGATTCCCCAGAAGCAAGTATGAGTGTAATGTAACTTCTCCCCTTTCGTCACTACTATTCGGTTTTGCATATACATGTATACAGATTGCCAATACTCAATACATTATGCAGGTACAGTTCGAAAGCTTTGGGCTGAAATTAAGTTGCTACCGCAGAAGTTATCGTAAAATTACGACATGATTATTATCGCCCTGTGTGTACCTTTCTCGTGTTACGTATGTGGACAGTGAGCTAGGAGAGCTTAATTTTAAAACTATGAAAAATCAACGATTTTTAGAGTCACTGTAATGTTTTATGTCGCACCTACGTACGTACTAATTGTTTGCCTGCGAAAGAAAAAAAAAAAAAAAAAAAAAAAAAAAAAAAAAAAATACAATTCGATAAGTGGAACGCAGATAAATCGTTTGAAAGAAAAAAAGTAGAACGACAATTACGAACCATGACACGTTTATGTTTTACACTTTGGACAATGGTTGTATTTTTTTTTTTTTCTGTACGAAATACAAAAATCACGTTATATGTTTGCGTACGAGTATTTATACATGACGACGAGAAAATTGAGGATCGTTTATTTTCAATATTTATGTGCCTACAAATAAATTTTCATGCGTTTACGTGTTTTGAAATTATTGCTTATAGTCTAAAGGGGACAGTGAAACAGAATAAGAAGCAATTAAAGGTGAATGAAAAAGTGTTTGTAAAATAATTTTTTATGTTGTGCGAGAAAAAAAAGAAATACAACTAACCTCACTAGACGAGCCATTGCTACTCGATCGAGAAATCTGGACCCACTAAGCGGCGATTTTATCGCTGTACAATTTTTATACTCATAACAGCGAGGAAAAAAAAAAAAGAACTGCTACTTATCTGCAACGTAATTCTCATTGATTATGCGCTACGTGGCGGGCAACTCGTGAAAAAAAGGGAAAAAAAAAAAACCAACACCTAGAAACAACGTTGTTGTGGACGATTCGATCCTTCGAGATGTAGAAAACTTGACTGACTGATACAATTATACACGAGTTATCTCGGAACTTGATGGGATAAAAAAAAAAAAAAAATCTACACTTACGATCGTTTCCATGTCTCTGGCACATAAATATATAATCAATGCGCTAATCTCGGCATATTTAAATGCACATGTGTCACATAGACTTGATTACTGTTTTCATTTTACAGTGTTGGTAATAATGTTTGTATGAAAACTGCTGACTCGCCAGACATTTATTCCAATTAACGAAGAACATACATATACGCATGTATTGTTTTATGTACGAATTAACACTTTGTGCATGATTTTAAGGATAACATACATTATAGTTATGCATAGTGTTTACCTTTACTATATTTTTTTTTTTTCACCAAATCAATCTGCAGCTCATAGATTTTATTACATTTTTATTACATTTGTATTTACAAAAATTCATTACATATGTTGTATTGCAATAATAACAATTATTTATACTGCCTTATAACTCAGCGTACCACTAAAGTTTCTGGTATCACTTTATTTATGTACTTAAGTGCTTTTTACTTTAAGTAAAAAAAAAAAAAATTATCACCCTAAATCTTAATACCTAGACTCGTACGAAACTGCATATTCCTTTGAATAAATTTTTCCTTTTTTTTATGCAATCTTGATTTTATCACCTACTAATGTTTTTTTCAATTATCCATCAGGTCTTTTTGTTATCACAGAATTACAATACGTACAACACGAGTATTGATATCATCGAGAGGAAATTAATGAATTACACAGATTATAAAAACATTAGCCAATGTTTTGGCATTGGTGTATTTATTGTAATTATTCACAAATGGATCATTGAATATTTTTCCAATGAATTCCTCTAATGAATAACAAACCAAACTAAAGAAGAATAGAGTTCGTTTTTGATTTTGTAATATAATTTTGGTGACTCAATAATAAACTTATTAAAGAGTCATCGAAAATCTAATCGTAAACAGTTGTTGTCGTGATTATTAACGATGTCACAAAGATATATTATTGTTTAATTTGCAATGAGTACAATTTATGACAAGTAAATACATATATTTTACCGATCTTCGGAGTAAAAATCAAACTATAAAATATATTTAAATATACACACAAACACTTGTACATGTAAAAAGCTATGCTAAGAAGAATCTTGTTAATCGTTGAACGGATACTCGGGATGGTTTTCAATGCTGAAAGAGAAAGAAAGGAAGGAAGAAGAAAAATTAAAGTTGTACAATCACACAACAATATCAGAGCCAATAAATAAACCATACATATAACGATTAACAATGTAATTTACCCCTTATGGAACTTGTAGTCAAACACCTTGCCCTCGTTCCCCCTGTCGAGCCCATCGAGCTCTTTCATGTCCTCCTCTGTCAATTCAAAATCAGCGACGCCCAAATTCGCCATGACATTCTCGATCTTTTTGCTCGAAGGTATGACCACAGCACCGCCTTGCACGGTATGCCGAAGCAGCACCTGTGCCACACTCTTGTTACAGCTCTCGGCTATTTTCCGGACCAACGGAAGCTCAAACGGATCAGAAATATTATTTCGCTCCGGGTGAAAATGCTTACTCGCCCCGGGTGATCCTAGCGGGGCGTAAGCCGTTACCATTATATCGTGCCTCTTGCAGAAATCCCGCAGAGCTTTTTGCTGGTGGTACAGGTGTACTTCGATCTGAAATTGTGGTACACGTGATTACGATGAATCCATGTAATTATCGCGTTAATCATCGTGCTAATGTGCAACTCATTAAAATTGCGCGATTCATGGAGAAGAGGGTAATATATAAGAGGAAAAATATGTATCTTAGCATGGAGGCCGGTAATCTACTTTTAATGGTCGGGAAATGAGAACAAACGTGCGTGAATATTCAATAATTTGTACATGAAGATACCGTACCTGCAGGTTGCTTGGTTTGATGCTGGCTGTTTTTAAAATCTTCGATATTTGTGTCTCGTTGAAATTACTGAGCCCGATGGACTTGACTAGTCCTGCCTGTACTTGTGTTTCCATTGCCTGCGTGTTTTTTTTTTTTTTTTTTTTTTTTTTTTTTTTTTTTTTTTTNTTTTTTTTTTTTTTTTAGCACAAATGCGTTCACGAAAAATGTAACACTTTGATGTGAGAGAAGCGACGACTCTATTGGCTTTTCACGTTAATTTTTTTTTTTTTTTTTTTTTTTACTCTTTGGTAAGCAATATTGAATAGCCAATAAACTCACTTGCAAATTGCTGGGCTTGATTTCCGCGATTTCGAGGATGTTTAGGATCTGAGTCACGTTAAAGTTGCTCAGACCGATGGACTTTGTTCGGCCAGCTTTCACTTGAGCCTCCATTGCCTGACGCGTTTCAGAGTTTCAGTATTTATAGATCAAATTTTTTTTATTTTTATTTTATTTTTTTAATGTATCGCTGTGGTATTACAGGATAATAACATATATTATGTGAAATAACAAGGCCTTAAACTTGAAAATGACAATGAAGTTGTTGACAAAATAATTAGTAAAAAAATGAAGTTTGCTGTTCTGAAAAACATTGCGTTATTTCGTATGAAAATAAACGTGTGGGTAGAAAATACATCGTATGGTAGGGCAAAGTCCAGTATACCTTCCATGTGGAGACGTGATCGGTATCGTAATCCATTTTAAGCCCACCGTTCGGCTCCATTGCAGGAGCTAAGCTGTCTTTGTCCTTAACCATGCCGATCGGTACGTGGATCAAGAACATGTCGACGTAGTCCAAGCCCAAATTTGCCAAAGAAGCCTTGAGATACGTCTCTACGTCGGCTGCCCGGTTACCCTGGGGTGGCAACTAAAAGAGAGGAAAAAAAAAAAATTACAAGTTGCTAAGATTGTGCTAAATAGTGTTGTCGATTTTTCCCTATTTCCGTAGTTTTTGATGCGGTCCGAAAGTTTTACTCGACCACGCATTGACTTGAACCGTCAGTTTTAAAAGTTCAAAGGGTATTTTCTTCATTTTCCAACACTACAGTTTTTGTCCTGATTTTTTATTTTTCCCTCCAATGAAATCAAACGAATTACACCGTTGCATCTTTCTTTTTCAAATTACCAAGAAAACCACAAACATAAGGTACTCAGCAGTACATGTATGTAAAAGCGATCTCACCTTGGTAGTGACAAACAGATCCTCGCGTTTGTTTCCTTTGTCGAACCACTTTTTCAAAGCTCGGCCGATCGCTTCCTCGTTCTCGTAGATAAAGGCGGTATCAATGTGCCTGTATCCGCTTTCAAGCGCAGTCGTTACAGCCGCGTCCACGTCCTCCGGCTTAATCTGATAGGGAAAAAAAAAAAAATCGCAAAGTTGAAGGAGAAAAAAAAAAAAAAAAAAAAAAAAAATTACATCCTCGAACGAGCGTACGGATTGCACAAAATTGCGCGCTCTCGCGTCTTGATTCATCGGGCCGTAAAATAGCGTTTTACTCGACAGCGTTCGTAGAATCCTTGCTTTCGAAATTCGAGAAAAATATTCATACGCGAGTTACCCAATTTCAATAATCATGTCTAACACAAATATACGCTCGTTTCGTGTTGTCGATGGCTCGATTCGATAAGCCGATAAATCATCGTGAATCACGCCACTGCAACTTATCCTTTTTTTTTTTTTTTTTTTTTTTAACGTTCCTACGTTGGCGCGCATAGTCGGAGAGTGAAAAAAGAAAAGAAAACGTAAATTATACGGGTGCGAATGTAACAATATCGACCCACCTGCCAGGTGCCAAGTCCGATGACGGGGATGTCACGGCCCGAGGCCAGTTTGATGGTACTCTGGACGGCCGACGCACTTGAGCAGATCAAGGCCACGGCCAGGCAGCCGTAGATGCAGGATTCCCTGTGTACGTATATTAAGTATGTTGTAATTATACATTCTCTCTTTCTTCCGATCGGACATTACGTGGTAAATAATGGATATCTCGACGGTTCGCAGGAGATGCGTGTATGTGGGTACAAGCTTGGCTAAGTTGTACATTATATATAACCGGCCTTGGGAAAACTTGATTTACAAAGAAATTGTACGCGGCAGTGGATAATTTTCCGATTTCAATTCTTTTTTTTTTTTTTTTTTTTCGTACGTTTCAATTGGTATATGGTGTGTATAGAGGTCGGATGTTTGACACACTTTTTGAAAGTACTTTTGCAGTTGTGTAATTTTATTTCGTAAGCAAAAAAAAAAAAAAAAAAAAAAAAAAAAGGAAAAAAAGGATTGAGCAACGCACCTTGAGCAGCCTGATTTCCCTGAGGGCGATCTTCCTGATGAGCGGGTCGTCCTCGGTTTGCTGGAATTTTTTGACAGCGACGAGCCGACCGGTTTGCCGATCCCTGCACTGGAAGACGACCCCGTAGCTGCCCTCGCCGAGCCGGCCCAGCCGCTCGTACCGCTCCATCGCTTTGCTCGGCGCCCTCGACCTGCACCCACAACGCGTTCATATTCATTCATTTAATGATTTATTTTTCTCATAGTCCATCGGTACGGTGTGTTCCGTAAGTGGGATCTATATCGGTATGTGTGCATATCGTAGGGGCGCGGTTACAAAACTTTTGCATCAACGAACCCAAACAAAAATATCCAAAACCACCACAACACCAAGCGAGAATGAATGTACAAAAAACCTGGTGGAAAAAAATGAAGGTGTCGAGTCCAGCACGCGTATTTTATATATATACGTACTTTCGATACCTCGCCAGGCACGGCAAGTTGAGCTGCTGCGTGAAGAGCATATTCTTTTTTTTCTCTCTCTCTGTGCTCCCCGTGCGGTGGCTAAGAGCCAAACTGACCATACCTCGCCATTGACCACGGGTCAAGCTCCCCTCGGCACGGCTCTACGTGTATTACCTAACGTGCACAAACACACAGCTGCACTCTTATACTTGCTTCACCCCCCGCTCTTTCTCTCGCGTTTCTCCCCGAGGAACATATTACACATTACTTATGTAGTAGTAGCCACTCTGGCTGACCAGTGGCTTGGGTTTTCATCCCCCACTGGCGCAGGCGCGCCTTATTCTTACTCTTGGATCTTTGTTGTATACTACATACCCCCGCAAGTACAACATTTAGGTGTACATACGTATGTACTCGCTAAATACGTCACGAGCGAACGAATGGTGATGGTCTTTCCGCTGTACTGTTTCTCGATTATGGGCAATGTTGTTGGCTCCGGGGTAAGGGTTGGGGATGTCGGCTCGTTAAGATTTCATCGGGTGATATTTGATTTCGACGATGCTTTTTTTTTTTTTTTTCCTTCAATCATAGCTACGTAGTTTATTAAGACTCGATTCCAATAGCGTTGCAGTCACTTTGTCTTATTTCTTGGAGGGTGTACAGAAAAGTCTACTGTTGCTATTACGTCTCAAGGCCATTATACCTATACAACTCCATCAACGAGTGTGTACAGGAAATACCTAGTGTAGCTCACTGACGATACTTTCCTTTTTTTTTTTTTTCCTCAATAAATTGATTTGAGGTGTACTATACTTGAGTTGCATTTTTCACGATACATTTTTATTTAAAAAAAACCTAGGATATGTTGTTTCACATCAATTAAGGAGTGAATCTTGTCGTTATTTCTTTTTCTTTTTTCATCTAAGTATTTCACACTGGGAAATTCGTACCGATTTTTTTTTAATTTGAAAAAAAAAAAAAAAAAAATAGAAAAACTGAACGACTAGTCGATGTAACCTACCAAATCGGAGTGGACTCCCTGTAATTTGCATATCTCAAATCGTTGACCATTTTATTGTCCACGAAACTCGTAATTTGCGATCCATCGGAAAAATCACCGTAACGCGTAATTTTGCAATTAGACCCGCTTGATTGAATTTTCCAACGAAAGGTTATACGCGCGTCGCGAGGACCGAACGAACCGAAACTAACTTCAGATAAGTGCATATTTCATAAATCACCTGTTGCGATGCTGACACGTGCAGTCCCTGGGCACTATTTTTCCAAACACACTAAGAGAAATTTTTTTTTCTTCCCCACTATATTTAACTCTTTTTTTTTTTCCTCCAAATTGTAAAAAATTGATGAGGCATCCGTGCTCAAGCCTGGCTACTTTTTTGTTTTCAGTAAACTGCAACTCGATTCAATAGTAAATATACACGTATATTTACAAAGCAATGACGGGGGAGGAAAAAAAAAAAAAAGATGAAATCTTAATTTCGTGAATCTCGTGCGTGGCTGTAAAGCAAGGCGTGAATAAACAATGAAAGTGCTCGCGCGTACTGTAAAAAATTTACCCAATGACTCTGAACGTCATCTCTTCGTTGGAGCAACAGTCCATGCTCGAACCCATTCAAATGGCGAATATCAGCGCTTTGCACTCGCTAACAACTCTTAATTTGACGCGCATCATTATTAGTTTCAGACTCGATGCAAAACACTTTTCGGTAAAGCTTCCAACTCACTCGTTCGTTTGCACTTTTTAACGAATCATCGATTCGATCGGCAATACATCCCCAAGCACATAGAAAAAACACAATTAAAAACGACACCAAAGTACAAGGGGGTGGGGGGGAAAAAAAAAAGAAAAAAAAAAGGAAAATTTCACATGAGCACAAACGACAGGTGCAATATATAATAACACTACTGGCTGAATGTTGCTTCGCTGCTGATATACGTACAGATACTTCAAAATGATATCCATCGAGCCAAGTCCTCTTTCAAGTTTTGTCATCGGCGCGAACCTCGCCGGCGCGCACACCGAGCCCTACTACTTACTTGCCGATCCACGCGCGCTATACCGTCCCTCTATCCGCTATACATACATATATACATAGCCTTATAATTGACGCACGCGTGAGTTTTCGTCCGAACATATATATCCACGATACATTACAATACGCGGTATACATACCTACCCCCCCCCCGCAACCGTACGCGTACAGAGTCTATAGGCCCTGCCTTGATTATATATTGACAATCGATGTGGCCACGTTAGCTTTTCGGTCCGTTCAATTATGGGTGTGCTTGCCCTAACCGTGTGTATAAGCTGTCGTGTACGACCGGAAAGAGGAAAAGCTCCGCGAAGGACACATTGTAGCGCGATGCTTGGGGATTGTCGGTGACCTTTTGTTTGACTATCCGTTGAAGTGATGAAGAAAGGCCATCTCAAGAATCACCCAACGGTGGTGAAAAAGTTTGAGCTGTGCGAACCGATAAAGTACGATGGATCACGGCACAAAAAATACACGGGTACTGACAAATCGAGCGATGCAACGTACGAAGCTAAGATCGTTATCGGCGATTCGTGAGCGTCACCACTTAAATCGATCGGATTTTTTTTTTTTTGCACGGTTGTAGGTGCGAGTTACATCGTGTGAAAATACAGCAATCAACTCGAGCCGACACTTTGTAATATTAACAATGGCGGCGTGGATGGGGGAAAAAAAAGAGATAAACAGAAACAAAAAGTAAGACTCGACGTAATAAATATGTAGTGGAGGAGCGCGGGAATGTCCGTAAGTTACTTGGCCGGGATCGATTTGAGCGACGGTCGCGATTCGCCGATGTCAAAGCCACGCGGCTCTGATATACGCTCCTCCTTCCGGTACTTAATTATTCAGCTCGAAAAAAGGAGTACATGTGAGCCCGTTCCCCGTTTTCGTAAACGCGCATCTGTTTCCCGTTGCTGTACGTATGGGAAAAAATATTGCAAAAAGCCATACGTTTTTCTAAACAAACCGTTCAATTGTTCACGCAAATTATAAAAGTACACTCTCACTAGCGGCAGAAAATATTATTCCTCGCACTTTTATCGTATCCCTCGTTGTTGCGCGGTTCAGCGTTCATCGACCTACGTGTTTTCTCGTCCACGGTATATCATGTATACGTATATGTATCCACGACACCTCGTATACTCTCGCGAGTGTGTTATACCGTGTACGTGTCTAATGGAATAATAAATATTGTGGCTGGGAAAGGGGCTCGTTCGGGCCAACGACAAGGCCGAATGAACGCTCCATGTGAAAACAAAATTAAGTTGGTGCGACACTTGAAACTCTTGTACCTATACAGGGGCGGGGACAACGTCTACCCCCTCGTACATCATACAAGCTGTACAAGTTGCTGAAAAAGCTGTTTGATCGGAAGTGTTATTTTTCGCTGGTTACTTCCACGTGGTTGGAATGATGTTTCCTTTTCTTTGCTTCCAAGGGTTGAATATTAATCAAAGTAATTGCGATACTATTGCAACGATTGATATAAAAATAGAAAGAAAAAAAATCGATTTTTCGTCGATAAAGACTATGTGAAATATTCAAAAGCTCGTTGAAACGGAAAATAATTATGAAAAATCGTGCTTCGACGATATGATGCTTCAAGGGCGTGTGTATGAAAATTGGAAAGTTCACCTCTTGAATTATTGAAACGGTATCTACCCCAAAAATTTTCGTATCGCACCCCCTTGAACCAAATCCCTAATGAACGGCGTCCTGAATTATTCATCTCAATTTTTCACGCTATCGTGCCACCAAATGAAAAGACCTGAAAGCTCTTTTGCACCGACTCGGAGTGGTAGTGGGGCTGGTGTTACAACAACAGCAAAATTATCGCTTCAATTTCCGCTCCCCCCCACCGTCCCGATCTCCGACTGTACCCGAGATCGCGGATCGGCCGCAATTACGTGTATCTATGCGTCTATCGGGAGCCTCGCGTGACTTTAGAATCGGGTGGAAAGCGCTGTTGCACCTTCGTGTTTGTACGAAGGTCGAGTTCCATCCACGTGTACAGTGCAACTGTACAGGCTTGCTACGAAACGCGCGCGAAAATTTTCAAACACGCGAGCTTTTCGCGTTTTCGAACTGAAATAACAGTTCACGAATAACTTTTCTTCACTTGGCAAAATTTTCATTTTCCAAAGGGTATTTTTTTATACTCGGTTTGAAAATTTCTATTCTCAGAAGCTCCAACTTTTCTGTCATTTTTCGTTTAATTTTTCTCAACAGGCTAACAAAAAATTTAGGAATAAGTCGTTTTGTAGATATTAAAAAATATCTACAAATTGAGCTCAAAAGTTTACCAACAGACTCACCACTTCACATATATTTATAGCTCCAAAGTATTGAGGTGTTTTTAGTGGCATAAAAATAGTAATTAATTAAAAATAAACATATTTCCAATTTTTCGCAACGCGCGACCAAACTAATGAACTTTTAAACTTCCTTAAACCGGTCATTTTTATACACTACTTTTGTTTGTTTTAGCGATTATCGTGAAAAGCGTGAAATCGTTTATAAATATTTTTTATTTTTTTTTTATTTCGATGGGTAAGTGTTGCAAAATAGCAAATTATACGTTAATAGTTTGAGAAACAACCTTGTACCACTTTTTATTCCTCATTCTCCGTTTTCCAAAGATGACAGCTGTAATTTATGCAGTAGAATGTATTTCAACACATACGTATATATATATACGTTGGTTACTCAATAAAACAACAGTTATATATCTAGGTTTTGAGGTTTTACCGCTTATCTATTCCTAAACATGTATGGAGGCTAAATTCACTCAGTGAGGTTCATAATTTTTTTTATTAATAAATACACACTTCCAGTATAGATATACATCAGTGACGTATATGTACCTTGTGTACTTTACACATCAGAAAAATCGCACGATTCACCAATCAGTCGATAAACCACATCGATACTCGTAGCGATGGAACAAAAAAAAAAAAACAAAACAAAAAATATATACCCTATGAATAAAAATCTGACCCCCCGTTTGTTTACATCATCGAGAAAATCGAGTTGACAATTGACATGAAATTTTTTCCGTCGAAACGAATCAAAGAAGAAGCAATACGGAGCCGTTGGGTATATTTCAGGACACTTTGCCGAAAAATCTCGAAACAAAGTAATCCAGCGATGTCAAGCGAAACAACAGGTACGGGTAACCTACCCAACATATAGCACACGTATGCATGCAATAAAACGAAAAGTGCCTCACTCGTGCAATACAGTGTAGTCACTCTGAATCGAAAATACACACGCACACGCACACACACACACACACACACACACACACAAGTGAATATTAGGTAGGTATATGTATAACCTCTCGCTCGATCCCAACTCGTCGAAGCTCGAGGCGCGCGACCTCCTCGCGCTGTCATCGGCCCCATCGGCTGCTCTGTCGTCCTCAAACTTTTTCGCCCCCGCGCGAATACAAAACAGCCGATACATGGTCTCTACTTGCACACGTATCACACCTATGTATGCGTATCTCTTTGGAGAGATAATGTCCTCCCTACGCGTGTATACGTGTGTAAACGTAGACAGGGTTGCACATGCATACAAAGTACGATGGTCCTACCTCCTGGGCAACAACGGCAAGGTGCTACCACAGAGCCAAAGCTTCCTCTCCTGGAGCCATTTGTCCATCAGAGGTGTACCATCTAACTCCGCCGGATCTCTTGCTCCTCTTCTTCTTCTGCAGCTTCCCTTCTCGGCGCTACGTTTGATCCTTCGATTGGAAATATCGTCGTCCGCGTCATCGTTATCCTTCCCAACTTTGGTTTTCCGTTCGGCGACAAACACCCGCACGTCTCGTCGTCGCCGCGGCCCGACATATTATGCTCTTTTTCATACGTTAATGTACTTGTACAGTTTGCTGCGCGACACGACTCCTCTTTGGCATTTGAGGCTGCTGCCTACAGTACGTTTGTACTTTTTGTTGGGGAATAATATATACATCCATACGTATACACACATGCGCGAGAACGCGAAGAGTTCGATGCAGGGAGAGATGTGGTCGGTCGATCAATGGGGGTATCCGTGTAGGTGTATACTTACTCGCCCGACGACCCGCCACCTGTCTCCGATGACTGTGTGTATACATGGAATTGCTGCTACGTGACTTTTTTTTTTTTTTTTTTTCTTTCACGTGGGAAGTTTTGGCACGAAGTAAATTCCAAAGTAGGAATGAAGATTGATGTATCTTGGTCAATCGATTTTTTTGCGATACTCGATTGGGCTGGAATGAAGACAAACACGTGGACGATATGTTTTATAACAATAAGTAATTTGATGTACTTTATTTTTTTTATTTTTCGCATACAATATGATAATCGCATCAGCATTATGGGTCTGTTGCTTTTGTTTGACGCTTGGTTCTCCAGTACACATATACAAAAAGCAGTGGAGGACGGAATCGTGTTGTACATATATTATATAATGTCGACTTTCGATCGGTCGACGACAAATATCAATATACATATCATATAATGGTAAGTATACCCGTACGCGTATACGAACAGCATTTCTGGCGCTGCTCTTACAGATTACACAACAATACATGTCGGTCGAACGTGTTTTTTTTTTTTTTTTTTTTTTTTTTTCCCCCTGCAAAAATTATAATTTCTCCACGCTCGGCAGCAGCGATACATATATATATATAAGTAACAATGTTCAAATTTGTGCTACACTTTTATTCGTTACTTGGACTGTTTATTTTGTTTTATTTTGTTAAAAATAGAGCACAATGACAGTCGCATGTAATATCATACGCAAGTGCTTCGAAGCGTGTGTAATTACATAAATATAACAAGTTTTTTCTTCTCTTTCTCATTTTGAGTTGCGACAATGGCGTTGGCAGTTTTTTTTTTTTTTTGAACATCCACAAGTTAGATAGACGCGTTCGAAGCGAAGAACAATAATTTTAATGGAGCGTACGTGGTACAAATGAAGGAGACGGACGAGATACAGGCTACAAGGTTGTTCAGACGCTCTTGGTGTGGCGCTGAATCGTCGTCGAGCCGGTCGTTGGGGTCCTCGGTTTGTCGGTGTCCGTCGTCTCGCCGCGCACCGTAAACGTGACGAAATATCTCTTCGTGTGGTCTATCCTTTCGGAGGGAAGTGCTATCACTTGCTTCTCATTGCCGTGCGTCACTTCCACCTTTAAAGCCATCGTTTAGGTACATTAATACACTTTTGCAGAGACGAAACGAAGGGAAAGGAAAAAATAAGTAGTACAAGGCAATGATATGGTCAGACAATTTACCGTCATCTGTCCCTTGCCGCGTCCCTCGATCTTCGGAAAAAGACTCGGTCTTTCTTGGACACCTCCACCTACTGCAATTATAGTCTAGAATCAAACATTGCAATCCATTTCTTTCCAACAGCTATAGACACGTATACCTAACTATCAGCATGTATGGATTGATATATGTATGGTATATGGGTACAGTGGGCCAGTATTTATGTTATTTGTACAACAAATGTGTATTTGTGGTATCAGCAGAGAGAAGTATATCAGATTCAGGCGTATATATATATGTGTGGGGGCAAACTCACGATACGTGTAGATTGGAACCGAGGTGTAGGCACTTGTTGCGTGATGACAGCGGTGTGTCTTTTGCGTGCAATGTTTGGCCTCGGTGCACCAGTCCGGGGTCGACGGCCGCCTTTGCAGTTTGCGCAGCTGCTCGTACAAAAATATCTCAAAATGCCTACGGGTTATTTATTTATTTATTTGAACCTTCGATATTAATGTTACGTATGTGTATATAGGTTTAAACATTACCTGAAAGTGTAAGGTCTGTCGTACTTCGCGATGCCAATGACGGGTCCGCTCATGCCCGATTTGTTGAATGCTTCAACCTGAAATTTCGAGTCAAATTTTGATTATTGCTGCTGTTGTAAAAATTGGCTTTTATTCCAAAGAAAAACGAGCGAGTAATATCCAGCGTTGATAACGTAGGAAACGTAACGTACCAATATGGTATACCGTACGTAGTACATAAGAGTGATCAATAAAATGTTTGAATCCAAAGGTTGGACAATTCGTTTGTTAAATGACACAGGACACGATTGTTACAATCAGAAAATGTTTTTGCACAATTGCGTCCACGTTTAATAATAAATCAAAATCGCTGATGAGTTTATAAATAAAAGACCAAATTGATAAAACATTTTACAAATTTATCGTAGCCCTTTTTTTTTGCATTTAATTTAGAACGAAAGAGGTCAATGTTCAATATTGTGATTCAATAATCACTGGAAAAAAAGAATGAAATTTCCCTCCATTTTGAGGGGGAAAAAAAAAAGACCAACCAATCTCTTGACGAGGACTTGCTCGTTGGCTCGGCCCTGCCTGATCTGCAGCCTCTTGAGCTCCATCAGCTGGAAGAATATCTTGCGCTCGAGGTGGTAACGCCTCAGGCTGATCTGCACGTCGCGCGTCACCGTTTCCATGTGCAGGGCCCGCTGGCGCTCGCTGTTGGGGCAACACTTGACGGTCCGCCTTGGGATCCGCGATACCCGGGGACTCGGCTCGATACCACTGTCACGGCCACCGCTGTCCCGGCGCATTCGGCCCACTGGGTCCACCGGACTCGTCAGCCGCACCAAACGCGAGTGCGACTTTGTTTGCAACTGCGACAAGGAGGGAGCAAATTTCTATAATATAGTCCCACATACGTACATATAAATTTGTATGCTGTTATTGATACCAACCTGTGGAAGCGAATCAACGGTGGAAGTCCTCGTGCCCGTCTCCTGCTCGCTGGTGCTGGGCAGCACCCTGACGATCCCCACGTCGTCTTCCTCCCCTGCCAGGCCGTCGCTACCATCCTCCTCCTCCTCCTCCTCGTCGTGCTCCCCGATACCCCCGACGGCCTTTCTGATCTCCTTGTCGAGCTCCTCGTCCTCGTCCCATTCGGGACTCTCGATCACCGCTACGATGGCACTTCGATCGGGCGAGCGATCCTCCGAGCTCTCGAGCAGGGATGGCTTGTTGTTGCCCGCGCTACCACGGCGTTGTGCCGTCGACGGTCTCGAGCCGCGCTGTGGCTGATGGTGGTGACGCGACGCGTTGGCCCTCGGCGAGCTCGACGAGCTGTCGTCCTCGAAGCGAGGACCATCCGTACCTACAAGGGAGGACAGTCGCTGCAGAGCTATCCCTTCCGTCTTTGCTCGTACAATATTTGCGTGCGTGTTTTTTTTATTTTTTATTTTTTATTTTTGTTGCCCTTTAGGTTCATTAAGAACCGCTATAGTTTGTTAGTGCCCACGCGAGCTATACCTATACGCAATGATCTCTCGCTTTGGAAATAGCTGTACAAGTCTACAGGTAAATATATGGAAACAAAAAAGGTGCACGAGCAATGCTGATGCGACGTTGTATTAGGTATATATATATATACTGCACGTCTATCTCTATACTATATAGGTAGTGTATATGGGTGTGTGAATGTACATGTGACGAAAATACTCTGTGTAGATCGTTGTAGATAGAAAGGATATATTGTATAATATACTAATCATTTGTCATCCTTAAGCCGTGATTCGGACTGTCGCTTGTCGCATCGGTAGTCTTTATACTGCAAAAGAATTCACATATCTCTGCTACTTTATGATTTTTTTTTTTTTTCAATACATTTTTGTTTATTATTGATCGCTAAGACTAACACTATGTACCTACATGTATTTACATCTCGTCTAAGCAAGCAGATGGTTATCATTGCTAGCGCTACGTGTATATGTATGTATATTACATCATTGTAAGATCCTACGTTGCAGCGTATCTAACAAAAAAAAAAAAAAAAAAAAAAAATAGAAAAACTGAACGTTTTCAGCAAAGATCGTCAAGTCTACTGCAATGAATAAAGAAAAAAGGTAAACATATAAGCTGGCTTTTAGATAGTGGTTGCACAAATNAGAGTAAAAAAAAAAAAAAAAAAAAAAAAAAAATCGCGTCGTGTCTCCCTTTCTAACCTGGAACGTGGACCTCGGTCGCGCCACCCTGATGTCCTCCTTCGCCTGGATCTTCTGGCACGTCCTTATGTGCCTTAGATCCTCCACTATCGTCCTTTTGAGGCGTCACCGACTCGTCCCTCTCCCCAGCCTCAACGTCCTGCTTTTTCTCCGTTGACTCGGTTTCCTTTCTCGTCTCCTCGACAGGACTCTTGTTGCCCGAGTCTCGATCCTCGTCCCCCTCGACTCTGGCACGCTCCGGCGTCTTTTCCGGGCTCCCAGGGTCCTCAGTTTTCGACTCGTTCTTCTTCGGACCGTCAATCACCACCTGCTCGTCGGGTGTTTTCTCTGCCACCGCCGGTTCGTCGCTCCTCGCGCTCGACTCCCCGGACTCCGTGGCGCTCGGCTCCTCCGACTTTTGGGACAACTGCTGGCGCATCTCCTCGACGTCCTTCTTGAGATCCGCGGCCCTGGAGAGCAGGAAGCTCTGCAGCTCGTCCGCCTTCTCCAGTATGCCGTCCATCTTGCTCCTCATGTGTAGCTGCTCGTCGGTCCCGGGCTCGGCCTCCCTGTCGCCAGCCGAGCCCTTGCTCCTCGAGCTGTCGGGCGCCTCGTTCTTGTGCACGTCCGCCGTCACCGTCAACTGCTCCACCGTCTCCTGGCTCGTGCTGTCCCCGTCAAACACCTGCCCCGACGACTTTCTCCCCGATCGGCTCGTCACGGCTCCTCCCCCACCCTCCTCCGTTTTTCCCGCTGGCGTGGCGTCCTTCTTGGCCGTGGGGCCCTTGGGCTTCCTGCTGGCCCCCGTCACTATCTTCTCGGACGTTCTCTCGAGGGAGCGCTCCACCACCACCACCTCGAGGCTATCGTCGCTCACTGACGAACCGCTACTCCCCTCCTCCTCCCTCACGACTCCTTTCCTTCCGCTGCCTTGTTGGAACAACGACCCCTCTTAGTCTCGTGCGGCCGTTGTCGCCCACGGCACGACCTACCTGTTGCCTCTTCCTCGTTCCCCGCGTGGCCACCATCGCGCCTCGCCGTCTCGCTGAGGGCGCGTCTCTGGCGCTCGCTCTTCTTACCCGTGGCCGAGGACGCCTTGGAGTGGCGCGTGAGCTCCTCCTCGCTGAAGCTACGGCTGTCCCGGCGCGACGACACCCTGCGCCGGTTGGCCCGCCGGCGCGTCCTTCGCTCGGTCCACCGCTCCTCGTAACAATACAGCTCGGGATCATCGGGGTTACGGTGGCGGTGGTGGTGGTGGTGGTGGTCCCTCTGGCGATGGCGTCGGCGCCGCGGGCTGCTGTCGCTGAGCTCCGAGTCCGAGCTCGTCGTGTCCACCCGCTCCCCGCGCAGCCTCGTTGAAAACACTGAAACGACCATACCAAGCAGGACTCGTTATGCTTCTCTTGGAGAGAGAGAGAGAGAGAGAGGGAAGGGGGTTGGGCAACGCACCTCTGGTCGCCCCGGTGGCGTTGGCGTGCTGGGCGGTGACGCCGCCGTGGAGCTGGATGAGCTTGGCGCAGTCCCTGTGTCCCCTGTACAGGGCAGCGTCGAGGGCCGTCATGGCCCCGCCCTTGCTCGTTCTTAAGGTCGCGTTGATCCTCGCCCCGGTGTCCAGTAGTAGCTTGCACGCGTCGAGGTGTCCGTGAAGGGCGGCCACGTGAAGGGGCGTTTTCCCATCGGGCGTGGCCACGTCCAGGAGGCCGGGCCGACGCTTCGCCAGCCACTTGATGAGCTCGAGTCTGCCCGAGGCAACGGCCTCGTGGGCCACCCCGGTGCCCCGGATGGTGCGCGCGTGCAACGAGCCCCCGTGCTGGGCGAGGATCTTCAGCGTCTCCAGTTGGCCCTTGGCCGCCGCGCACAGGGCCGGCCTGTGGGTGCAAGTATACGTTTCAAGGATCACATAATAATAAATATATACATATATGTACACGTTGCCGTGGGTGATGTATAATGGAGTCACTCACGTCCGACCCTTGCGGTCCTGCCGGTTGGGATCGGCCCCGAGTTTCAGCAGCAGCGAGGTGGCGTCGGCGTGGCCGAGGGTCGCCGCGTAGTGGAGGGCCGAGCAGCCGTTGTCGTCTACCTGGTCCGGCTCGGCGTCGCACAGCGTCACGAGGGCCTCGATGCAGCGCGCGTGGCCCCGCGACGCCGCGCAGTGCAGGCCCGTCAGGCCGTCCTTGTCCGAGGCACCGGCCACCAAAGAGCCCCCTGCCCTGCACACAGACATATACGATCAATCGAAGGGTCATTGTTTTCATTTGCATTAATCACAATTATACCGCCGGTCGGTGAGACAAGGCCGGGGCACGGCTATACGGCCAGCTTGAATTTTAAGCGGCTTTACCCTGCACCGAATCGGTTTCCCAATACAAGTATGACCCGGTATGTATTAATTCCGATGCAACTAGGTGCAGAATTAGAATATCGATACAGGTTGTACAAGTGTCTCTCGACCCGATTCCACAATCCCCGCACGTTGTATACGTGTATACACAATTGGGCAAGGACGGCAGTCCGAATATGTTAATGGACGTGCGTATGGCCCACTTTCGCCAAACGAAGCACGAGAGGAATCACGAGGGTGGCTACAAAGTACATGCATGAATAACCCGTGAACGTGTGTAGCTCACCTGACGAGGGCCAGCACAGCCTCGACGCTTCCGGCGCTGGCGGCCCACAGTACCGGCTGCCGGCCATCCTCGTCCCTGGCGTTGACGTCCGCGCCGAACTCCAGGAGCGTCTGCAACACCTTGAGCCCGACTTTCCTCGGGACCGCGAGCTCGGCCGTGGCCGCAGAGCCGCAGCATTGAGCCGCGTAGTGCAGGGGAGAACCGCCCCGGAGATCCGGGCTCGAGGCTCGCGCCCCGGCTGCCAGCACCAGACGCGCGCACTCTACCTCACCGCACACTGTGTGTATACACGCGTACGATTAATTCAAGCTATTTACCTCTACACTCTACGATTTTGGGGAGCTGGTATCATTACAATTAATACTTCATAGCAGCATCATAATATAGAGTATATAGAATAACAGATCGGCAAAGGATTCTCAAAGGAACATCTTTCGGAAAAACAAGTGTATACACAATATTCATACACGACTATTTATGGATAGACATTTGTCTCGCTATTATATTTAATGAGCTTGTACATACGGAAACTCGAATCTGGGTTACCAAAGCATTGAAAAACGTGTTTGTCTATAGGTATGTATACATTACATTTTAAAGAAAACTCGCTCACCCGCTGTGGAAATGGCGCTCGTTATTTTAAATTGTTTCCCGTTGAGTAGGAAGAATGTGCATTTTAAAGCTCACCAGCCCCCGTGTACTATTACCGGGAAAACCGAGCTCGTTACACGTACCAAAATGTTATTTTTCTATTTGCGCTCATGGAAATACCGTGAAATGGCCTGTATGGAAAAAAAAAAAAAAAAAAAAAAAAAAAAACGAGTCCATCCATTTCAATTATCCGAAAAGGAGCCAGAGATGGAGCTGGAGAGGGTAGAGAAAGAAATCACTCGTAATCAGATGCGCGTAAACCCGAGCCGCGTTCGACGCTCCCGCGCACAATATATATCCTCTCGTGTTGCCTGGTACACTTCACGTGCCGTGTGCAGATTGCGTGAGCGGTATACACTTATGCACAGGTGGATGGATGTAACGTAGTACCGGCTCAAGTTGACCAACCATCTGGCGTCACTATGGGCTTTGCTTGACCCACTGACCCCAAACCCTCGGTATATCGGTATATGTCTATTGTATCGAGCTCTGCGCGCGTTCAAAAAAGGTCTGCGCCACTTATCAGGACGAAGGAGCGCCTGCTTTGACTGCCCGGTGGGCAAGCGACTCTACTGACCCATTCTCCGGCATGTACTTTTTCCTATGTGTATATCTTAAAAAAGAGGAGGAGGTAAGATCGCAGCTGGACGATAGAGGTCGATTGAGCGCGGTGCTCGTACCTATACGTATTTTAAACACCGAATGCCTGCGCCCATGTTAGTCGCGTTAGCCGGCCGTACGTCAGCCTTTCGTTATCCGCGGGAGGTATGTGTGTGTGTGTGTATAGGCATCCGTTTAAGCAAGCGTGCCCAACGGGGGTACAGAAATTATGCGCGATAACGACTCGAAGAGGCGGCGATTACTCTCGGTGCACAGCCGGGGCTTTCATATCTCGGATGGACTGGTTTGCAAGCGTGTGCGATGAGTTGTTTGGTCATGCCTTTTCTTTTTTTCGAGATTAGAATTTAAAGGGTTTGCGGTCTGGGAGAGGCGGGCCATTCGGGGCCGTGGGTCGGCCAAATCGATCTGGGTCACACTCATTGAACGATCATTTGTCACTTTTAATCGGCTTCTCTTTATTTTCGTTGGTAAGTAACGCAATACACAAGCACCTTTGTGTACCCAGACTCGCCGTTCGTGTCGAGGATCGTTAGAGAGATTTTAGATTATTGCCCGAATTGGATTATCTCTGTCACGCAAAGCTTATAATTTTTTTTTTTTTTTTTTTTTTTTTTTTAAAGATCGGAAAAAAACCATTTTTTCAATTTTACGGTAAAAAAGATTATTCTGCCCTGTATTATTCAGTGTGAATCCTGGGATGCACAACTTAAACCGACCCCCCTCAATGTTTGTCTCTTTTCAATTTTTACATGGGGAAAGAGAATTTTGTAATGAACTAATAGTAATCGGGACTTATTCTCACTGGCTAAGTTTTTCGAAATGTCTGACCGAACATTGACCTATACTGCTTAAAAATTAAAAATTCGTGCTTTGGACATGATGATCTTTATTCAACTATGTCAATAATTACAATGTTTGCATAAATAGTAATCAGGTGATTATTTCCAATAAATAAGTTTTTTTCGAAATGTCTGACCGAACATTGACCTATACTACTTAAACTGAAAAATTCGACCTATGTACATGCTTTTATACTCGACACGCTGGCTATGTCGATAGTTGTAATTTTTGTATAAATAATAATCGGATGCTTTTCCTCAATGGCTAGGTTTTCCACAACGTCTTACCGAACATTGACCTATACTACTTAACAATAAAAACTCGCCCGTTGGACACGATTTTTTTTTTTTTTTTTAATTTAATTATGTCGAGGGTTACAATGTTTGTGTATAAATAGTTAATCGGGTGCTTATTCCCCATGGCTCAGTTTTTGCGCAACGTCTTACCGAACATTGACCTATACTACTTAAAATTGAAAGTTCGGCCACTGGACATGATTTTATTACTCGACCATGTCGATGGTTGTAATGCTTGTATAAGTTGGACAAAGTTTTACGATTTTCATGGTACATTACATCGAGATCAGCTCCAAAAAAAAAACCTAACCGCTTACACCGCCAACAGCAGCAAAAGGAGCGGATGGTTGAAACAATCGATCCAACTTGTATATCTAACCCATAGTGATACAGCTATGTTATGTATGTGTAGAGACAGGCAGAGCAAAAGCAACAAGAACGACTCACCGGTAGCCCAGTGCAGGACGCTGTGTCCCTCGTGGTCCTTGGCATTGACGTCGGCTCCATTGGCCAATAGTACAGCGACGAGCTGATGATCACCGGCAATGACGGCCAGATGGAGGGGCGTGTGGCCCTCGGCGTCTGGCGAATTGACGAGTTCCGGCGCGGCTTGGGCCACCGCCCCGCCCGTCGCCGCGTCCATGCAGTAATGGAGGACGCTACGCAGCGCCCGGTCCCTGTACCCGATCGTCTCCTCCTGCTCGCGCAACAACTTCAACACGCGCCCCCGGTCCGCCTGCTGGCAGGCGTGCATCAGTGGCGTAGCACCTATCCCGAGTACCCTATCCCCGTAAGAGATTAAAATTTTTTTTTTTTTTGTTTTTTTTTTTTTTTACATCATGTTATTAATCGCAACTGATGATACACATGCAAAGAGCTAATCGAATGTTTGGGCTGTGAAAGAAAATCGGATGAAAAAGTAAATAGTTGGGAGTTGTCAAATAAATACTATACATCCCTCTCATTTTGTTTAATAAAGGGGGGAAGGGAAACAATTTGTAAAACAATGAAAAAAAAAAATGGAACACGCAAAAGGGGCACGTAATGTTTATCGTCTACCATCGACGCCGTCTAATTTAAATAGTACTCCTTACACGGTCGTAACATTCGTTTCCCCCTTCCGACCTTGACCGTAATTGTGATGCCGAAAAAGATATAATCGTCTCGATCCCCCCCTCAGATCCAACATTGAAGAAAAAAAAAAATAAATAAAAAATAAAGCAATAAAACAAGAAAAATGAGGCACACTGACTTGTACGGTCGGCGTTTTTGCGGTTCCTGCTTGCCCAGAGTACCGAGTGGCTGGGTTATGCCGTTGTTGTTGCGCCAACCGGGTGCTGCAGGATACTTGGCCCTCTGTCGCTTGGCTGTCGCGGCGAGTGGCGGCAGCGACACCTCCTCTTCCAACTGATTCTGTTGGTGTTTGAGTTTTGCCTGTTGCTGCTGATGGTGCTGATGTTGACAGCACCGTTCTTGGGTTCTCGGGACGATCGGCGGTGCCCTCGTGTCCATAACCGAGCTACCGCACCACGGCCCGGGACCGCTACAACCTCGGCCCCGCGGGACATCCCTGGGATATTGATTAATAGAAAAAAAAAAAAAAAAAAAAAAAAAAAAAAAAAAAAAAAACACACATTGATCACTTATAAAATATGACAACAGTATCGTCTCGCTTGGTATAATATTTTGTCGCGTGTACCTACCAATGACACGTGCCGTAGTAGTGCAGGGCCCAGCCCGGCGGTGGGCCTAATACGGCCACGACGGCCGGAGCGCATCCTCTGGCGGTCCTACGGAGCGGCTGGGCCCTCTTGTTTTTCCCGGTGCTCTTGGCCCAGGTGTGACCGTTGTTGCAACTGTTGGACCGTTCGTGGCAGCTACTCTGCAACTACGACTCGGCGAGCGGCGAGCTGGCCAGTGTTGGTGTCACCGCGAGCTGCTCGACGGTCGCTGATGGCGTGGTGGCGGTGCAAGCTGCTACAGCTGCGGGTGGCGACCCGCGCTTCCTTTGACCTGTTTTTTTTTTTAGATTTTATTGTTTGGCGTCTAAAATAATTCCCATGTGTAAGTTATACCTTAAATAAATAGGTGCGAGAGAGGTCAGATTTAGATAAGCCCCCCTCCCGCCCCAAAACGAGTTGGTTTCTTATCCGCATGAAATAACCGCGAGATTTCGGAGACGCCGTGAGCGTGAGTCACCTGCAGCTAGATACATATATTTACATGTATACGGGGCTAATCGCAGTGTGAATTCCCCTGCACGCACGAGCCACGATGTATGTATGTGTATGTGCACGAGGGGGTACTCCTGATACGTACATACAGGTGTATACACATACATGCAAAGTGGACGTTATTTCCCCGCGAAATTGAGTAAGGATATGGGATTGACCTTGAATTTTTAAAACCATACTCGCCGTCTCTGCGCTAATACGTGCATGTATATGTGTACACACATTTAGTACGGATCCTTCGCGAGCGTGCACGACACTGTACGTATATATACACAGAGATCGTACCTTAGATCGGCCAGAGCCTGCGTGTGTGCGCTCTGTTTTACGTGCCCCGGATTATCGCCTCTACCGATCGATGGTTTTTCGAATTTAATTAGCCTTTTATGCAGAACGTGCTTCTTATCTCGAATCCTCACTCTCTCTCGCTCTCTCTATTGCTTTTTTTTCGGTCAGAGTACACATTATTTTCGCATGATTTCGATACTCACGGTCGAGTTTGTTACGAAAAGATGTATAGTCATTTTTTTCATGTGTATACTTGTAGTGAATTTTTGTGGCATCTGGTAGCTTTTCGAAAAACTTTTTAAATCACACGTACGATCGTAAATCATAAATTCTCAACGAAATTTTTATCTTTTCGTGTTGAGAGAAAAATCGCTGTGTAATAAACATACGCGCCCACAACTTCCGCACTCTGACAGGCGCTCGGCATACTTTTTACCCTGCATCCACTTTGCACAAACTTTCAAAAAAAAAATGAAAAATGGCCCTCGTAAATCCATGCAAAAAGTCTCCTTGGGGTATATACGAAGGAATTCCAATAATGCGCGGTAGGAACATAAAAAATTTCGTCATCATACACGTACCTACGTAAGAACGGCTCATAACTACAACTCATATCGCTGTATCTCTGTATCGCGTGCACACGTGCGTGTAGTATACATATATACCACCAACAGAGCCGCGGCTTAACCACGTGGTCGTCACAGCATGATACGTATACGATACCTACTGTACTGACCAGGTCAGCCGGTGCCATGGAAACTCGACCAAGCACAACAATCGTCGTGGCTATACAACCTATGTCACGCATATACATATGTGTATACCTACACCAATATACACGACGTCCGGCTAAACGTCCTTGCACGGACACACGGCGCTTTGGTTCGTGTAAGAAATATGACGGCCGAACGACAAGGTCGTCATAAAACAAGCGTCACAGGGAGGGCCGACCGGACGCCGACTTATACTACTTGAGCGCGAGCTTCCGACAACAATCGCGAGGCCGGAAGTCTTTTACAGCTGCCGAGTTGGCTGTGATTTTCTTTTTTTTTTTTTTTTTACTTTACTCTTAACGTGGCTTTGATATCTTTCAATCATATTCATATAACATTGCAAACTGCATATAGGAATAAAAATGAAAAAGAAAAAAAAAAAAAATCGATTTCAAGGTAATTCAATCGTAACAAGAGCTTGGGACAATTGACCATGTAAAACGTTTTGTTTAACTTTCAATTTTAATTGTTTCTATACACAACTGGACTACGGTGATCATAACTGGGTTAATTCGTTATTTGTATACAAAATAGGTGTATGATGGATGCCCCATACTGGATCGACAACTCGATTTCCCAATCAACCGCACCGCTTGGTTTTCGATCGATCGTTTGACGAAACTTGTTTGTAAAAAATGCCCATTATCATCCAGAAGGAAACTCGAGCAGCAGATTAAAAAATTCACCGGAGACAACGATGAGTGTCTCTCCCCCTTCCTCGTCCCCTGCTCAATCGATTGCCCCACCCAAGTAAAAAATAAATTGAAAAAAATCGACGTATGGCGCCCCTGAGGAAAAAAATGTATAAGCTACGCTGCTCCACTTTACAGAGGGGCTTACATCACCACGAGTCTGCAAGGTATGGGCTTGGAGGAAAAGGAAAGGCCGCGTGCGTGCGAGCAAGGAGTCCTCGCGACAGGGGGTTGGAAAGAAAAACGAGCGGACGATTTTCGCGAGCGATTAAAAAAAAAAAAAAAAAAAAAGAGAGCCACGCGTTTACCTACTTGAAAGCCGTGCGTGTGTGTGCGGAATTGTGTTTGTTCCAAAGATCGAAGTTGAAGCGAGTGAGAGGGGGAGTGGAGAAAAAAAGGAGCAGCGTTGAGACATATACATATATATGGGGTGAGAAAAGGGGGCACATTATGCTTTAACGATTCGCACAAACTCTTAAATCGCGAGCCTTTGCAGGTATGCGCTTTTTGTGCTCCCTCGGCGTTGGTCTAGTTACGCCGGCACGTATAGGTACATACGTATATACGTGTACACACCAATGCAACGCGTGGGCTTGGATTTTCGCTGACGAGCAGCTCTCAAACGCGATAGCTCAGCCGGTGTGCCCATCACCTGTCACGCTAGTCTAGCCAGCCCTTATTTTCCCACCTTCCTCTTTTAGAGCGCGATCCGTGCCACCTTTGGCTCGTGTGTGTACGATAGAGATTTCGACCTTTTCTATAGACTTTTTTCCTTTTTTTTCATCTCACGAGTATAATGTGCTTTATTTGCTTACCCCGGCTTTAACTTATTGCTCCACATTTCCTTATTACACTGGACATTTTTGTGTTGGGCTTTAAAATTACTATTTTTACAATCTTTATTAGCTTTTTTTTCTAAAAATTTCTCTTTAGTACGATGAATTTACAATTTTTCTTACACTAAAAAATCAACCCTACCATACATACGAAGGTTTAAGACTTGTGTTACTTTTTGGAGTAGTTGATTGAAAAAAAAAAAAAATAAATAAATAAATAAATAAATGAAAGAAAAGAAAAAAAAAATACTTACGATTGAGGCTAACATTCCATTTCAACTTATAGTCCCAGTCAACATTAATATTGTCGTGGGATTGAAGCATATACGTAAATTACAGACAGACAGCTGATGAGCCCTAGAATGCAATTGTACTTTCATTCGTGTAAGTATTTCAAGATCGCGTTGGCTATATATGTACAGCTGCTACAACCGTGTACGTACACTATGAGTGAAAAGTTGCGAAATTTCAGTGTTTTGCCGATAAAAGCTCAAAGTGGATATATATATATGTATATGTATAATGAACAGCACAAAGTTTTCCGGGTATAGTTGAATGTACTTTGATGCCTTTGGCGCTTTGAAGAATGAGCCGGATACGTTTCGCCACGAGTATAAGCTGATTCATTGTTAAAAAAAATAAAAAACTTTAATTGTTGTTACGATAAGTGTAAATTTTTCATTTTTTAGGAATTTTCGTGGGCTAAATACAATTATTCGCATACCGTAAAACAAATAATACGTTGATGAAGGGTGATGATTAAACAATTTTCAGGGTAGAGTATTTAAATTAACTGTGGCCTACAAGCTTTTTATAAGGCATATTTCTACCTTTCTTGAAAATTGCATTTAATCAACCATAAAAAAAAAAAAAAAAAAAAAAGAATCATATCTGATGCCGGTGTAGTACTCAAGAAACAGAGGAAATAATTTTTACCAAACAAAGACAAAAAAATTTGCTTCAAACTACAACTGTAACTGTAATGTGTAAACGTAAAGATTGCAGTTAGTTATGTTTCAGAGTAAAATAAGGCATATACGGAGCAAACACTCAAACGCCCCCGTAATCATCCAAATGCAAATGAGGTGCAAAAGCAAAGAATACGTGATGTAATAATACCTGCACGTAATATGCATACGTAAACCTTAATCGAGGCGAACGAACTTTCCAACAGCATCGTCTGTGCAAACTCACGTGTCACGTCGATGACTGAAAATCGTTACTTTTACACTTTACCTGTAATGCTCAGCTCAAATGTTTCTCCGATGCACACACTCTCTCCCCGTGACATCATTATAAGCAGAGTGCCATTCAAACTTGTCAACGTAATTATATATATATATATTTTTTTTTTTGTTATTTTTAGAAATTTTAATTGAAATCTGGTTAAAATTGATTGATTTTACAAGTTAAGAGCCTTTGAAAAATTTAAATGGTTTTTCGAGCCACATCTTTGGTGTACACGTGCCTCTAGGAACGCGTAAAAAATTATCAATTTTTTACCAATTTGACAACGACAAAATTTTTTTTAATAGTTTGCCTCGGTATAAAACAAACTGTTTTTAGGATTTTTTTCGTAAAAAAAAAAAAAAAAAAAAATCAATAATAGTCTAATCAGGAGAATAAAAAGTTTAACGAAAGATTTTCGTTCAGAAATAAATACTAATTTTCGTTCATAAAAAAAAAAAAAAAAAAAAAAAAAAGTTTTCAGGTAAAAATAAAAATATCCTGTATTGTCGAGGGACACGTCCGGTTGTCAGTATATTGTATTAAATTAATTATGTAGATGTTTACCAAAGAAAGGCCTAAAAATAAAACTTCATATTAAAAAGCAAAACGCCTACTTTAATCCTATGAGGGTACAAACAGGTATTTTATACTTAATTACGCCTTTTATATTGCGTATACAAGTCAACGTTATCTCGCAAATCTATATTCATTCAAAATAATATGGCTTACAGACAGTGTAAATTTGGTGAAAAAAAAAAAAAATTTCAATTTATGATAAAGACGCTCACATGCAATATAACACCCGTAAGCTTGAAAAATAAATTTTCCCACATGTAACCACTTAATAATAAAATGTACTTTCATTCGCCCCGTTTTATAGGTACTTTTCGATCACCGCCTCGTGCATTCCCATGCACACTTGCTCGTTCGTTCTCCTTTTTCATTGAGATAGGTAAGTATATGTATATACACAAAGAAAGAAACCAGTCGGTCATCACCATCAGCCACTGGGTTAATCGAGTCGATAAGCTCGGAGATTCGATCCTCCAAAACTTTTCATACGAATCACACACACACGCGCGCGCGCGCGCTTCCTCTTTGTAATTCGCTGCACAGTAGTTATACAATGTACCCCCATCACGTACACCTATACGTGGTATACGTAATACACGAATCGTCGGAGCATGTCGGCTCTCTAAACGTGTATGAGTAAGTGAAAAGCCGAGCCGCACCTTCGATTTTACCTTTGGGCTTTTACACGTGCGTTTATTCCCACACGTGTAGGTACACGAGCTGATAATACACGAGTGAATGGAAGAGTAGTTGGTTGGTTTTGGTTCATCGCGTATGAATGCATACAGGTAGTTGGCGTTTTCTGACACGCCTTCGCGTGCTTCTGTCCCGATTAGTCGGTGGATTTAGTGGTAGACTCTAAGTTGGCGATGGAAAAACTTTTCCCTGAACTGTGGCTTTTCCCTTTTTTCCCCCTCCACGTTTTACTCTGCATCGTGATCGGCGAGGGGAGGAGAACAAAAAAAAGAGAGAGCTTCGATCCAAACGAGCTATCAGCTATACTTTTTGCCAATTCGTTTATCTCGCGAAATAAAAACTCGCTTGCTTGTAGGTGCAGTGAAATCGGGGGTGTGCATCGAAGTCACTTGAACAGTATCAAGTATGATTCAACGGAAAATTTGAATTGATTCGCTCTCGTATACACCTATAATGAATCCCAATGTTGTGCAAGTCCATAAAATTAAAAACCAAACGTGCATAGTGGGGGAGGGGTGATTAAAGCTCACCTTACTTATATACCGATCTAAAGAATCGGACTGGCATACCACGCGAAAAAAATAAAAGATAAAGAAAATATCTCATCCAAAAGCTCATCAAAGAGAGAGAGAGAGAGAGAGTGGTTTTTTTAACTGTATAAAATACGCGGCAACGGCACGCAATCGTGATGGCACACCATACGACGCCAGGGAAATGAGAGGTACTCACGCATCGGGGGTGCAAAGGTAGTGTGATGCACGGACAGGCGTACTCCTCGTTGACGCAGGAGCGCGTGGAGGATGATGTCTCAGCAGCGAGGCGCGAGCGGTGGACTGTCGGACGGCAGCGCGGTTGGCTGTGGGAGAGGTTGCCTCCCGGCGGCGCGGGACGGCATATCGCCAACGACTGCACACACGCCACTTGCCCCACTACACGGCTTTGGACTACTCGCGCCTCGCAACCTCCTGCCCCTATGCGTCGGCGATGGTAGCCCCTCGGCCCCCCCCCCCCCCCCCCGCCTCCTAAATGCTACGTGTTTGTGTGCACGCCACCCCTCTGGTAGCCGGTACGCGGGGCTAAGGGCTCGCGGCCGGTTTTTCGTGTTGCTTAGGAACACTTGGAGTGGGGATCTACTCATCATCACCCCTGGCGCGCGTGTGTACGAGAAAAATGCCTGTAGGCTGCTTTTTTCCCCTCGAGACATTACATGATCTTTTGCTGCCAACAACACTCATGGTTTTTCACTTTCATTGCGATTGAAAACTGTTTTGCGAAAAAAAAAAGTTTAATTTTTTAAAAAAAAGCTAATGTTTCGATAGATCGGTAATGGATAACGGGATCGGTGGCGACGATCGGTGGTGGCGATCGATTATACGTATCGGAATTTACGGAAAATTATACTTGAATTTATTACGAAATCCCAAACGTTTAAAAGAGTACTTGTGCACGGATCCAGTGCATGTGTTGTGTCAAGTTTTTAACGGGACGATGTCGCCGTGTAAGCGTAGGGTTGTTTTCTCGGCGAAAAAAATTAACAGCATTGTCAAATGAAACAAAAAAAGTGGGGTACTTGAAAAATGTATGCGGAGCAAAATTAATTTTCGAGCCGAGAAAATTAATTCGTCCTTTGAGAGCTTGAAATTACAGAGAAGCGCTCCAAGTAAGCGAGAGGGTGATTATTAAATCGATATATGGAACCAAGGCGAGGAATAAATTAAGAGATAATTTAATCGGGGGGTCGTTTATGTGGCCCACAAACTACCGATTCGGTGTGCAAACATTTCTAAACAATCACCACTGCACATGACGTTTGTACATATATTACAAGAGCCTAAATCTATAATTGAGCTCCTGTGAAAGATACGTAAATATTTGATTTTTTAAATATTTCAGCTCAAGTGTAGCTCTAGAATTTTTATAATTAAAAAAAAAATGATTATAGAGCTCAACATAAAAATATTTAAAAAAATATGCTCGACAAATACGTATGAGAAATCATGAAATCGAAACAGTTACCAGCCGCACAATCCGGGATGTCACGTGGTGGTTTGTTTTCTTGATGAGATAAGAGCTATCAAGCAATTGGCTGTGTGTTTATATACGCGCACATTACAATACGCGTAAAATCGGTATGTATATTTATATATGTATGTTCAGCGAAAGAAAGTATATACATAGACAACGGCCGTGACACTTGTACGTCGTCTTCGGGTTGCCGGTCACCGTGGGAGTATAGCTCAGTGGTAGAGCATTCGACTGCAGATCGAGAGGTCTCCGGTTCAAACCCGGATGCTCCCTGCCCTTTTTTTGGGCATTGTTTTTTTTTTTCCAAAATGCATTCTCAATGAATGACCAATTTTTTTTTTCTTCATTTCAAACAAAAGAATAATCTGTACTTGAAAGAAGAAAACTTTTTTTCTTACTTCAATGGAATATTAATAGTAGTACCTAATCCACAGAAATTTAAATCACGTAGAGATTTCAGTCTCAAATTCATCTATAAATCTGCGATACCGGTTGCCTCTTGATTATTAAATGATTATGCGGACTTATCATTTGGCAAGTGAAAATCATTGTTTGAAAAAAAAAGAAAATCAGTGGTTGCTGCCGAATAGGAGCGGTCAGACAATTAAAAGAGTTTTCTTTATCCTTGTGAGTAAGTAGAGATGCTGCTGCAATTTTAACCGATTTAATGGGCTCCTCTTTTATTTGCGCTTTTGACTGCATTAATACCAACAATTGGACTTACCATTTCCTTTTTACTTGAAAATAGTACCACCGATGGTGAAGGGTATATTGTGGCATCTTACAGTTCGATATGACTAGTCTTTTTCGTACCTTTTTTTTTTTTTTACACAGCTGGTGGACCAAAATTGAACAGCCTTTTCATTCTGAATGGCGTTGCCGCTATTTTCTTCTCTTTCTAATTTTTCATACTTGATATTTATGTACTACTCTCGAGTGTTTAAACACGTAGTTCCAATTTACAGTGTAAACTCGCTTAGTTTAACTGTTTAACTACCCTTTTAATTTTTTCAACAATATTTTTGTGATTTATGGTAATGGTACATGGATATACTAAAGCCACAATAAATTATCCAATTAATATATATATATATTTGAAAGGATACGTAAACAATTTTTTATCTTTTGATATGCGACTATAAATGTTGTATGCATTAACAATTTAAAATTAAAATTTTTTCGTCACCAAACTACTTTTGATGTAATAAAAATAACATATTTCTCAGTCAAAAAGTAAACTCTACTGACTGTGTATTTCAAAGTCCCATTACACTTTCAAAGCCATTGCGTGTGGAAAAAATTAAGTGGTAACATCATTAAGTAGTTTATTTAATTAACAATCAGAAACCAATTGATTTACCATCGTAGATATGGGTTATAGTTAACATTTAACAATATTTCATCTAAATAGTTACAATCGCTAAATTAAAAATGTTCTTCTTGCTTGCTGGTATCACCTCGAGTAGGATATCTTAAGTTACGATCTTATGAACTTTTTATTTAACAAATGAATAATTTTTGGAATAATTTCATATCATAAGCGGTTTTAATGCGTGCGCGCGAGTGTATATATATATATATATGTACTTGTTATTGATAAAAGAAACTGATGTACCTATACTTATCATCTGACGGGAATAAACGTTGTGTCGTTATGCGGGAGTGCCTGGTGAACAGTCTGGTGAGATGTGACACATAAGCCAAGCGCATAACAAGTATTTATAGTATTTTTTAAGCGCAATTTAAATTATAAGTAGGCTAAAATGAACTACAATCAGTCTGGAGCCCGGAGAGGTGAGTTTTTTTTTCAAATTCATCGTACTTTAAAGAATTACCAGTGATTTGTCATACTTTCTCATCAAAAGTTATTGTTAGGTTAAGGTGATGAGAAATCATATGTCAGTTGATTGTTGTATGTTTTCATTTAGGGAAACCCAGAAGGGTTTTAGATCCATCTGTCAGCACGACCTCTTCCTCTCCGATTCCCCCAATGCAACAGCCAAATTACATGTACAACCAAGAGGTATGTATCTATTTTTGTTTTTCAAAATGTCTATGCGAATACTGGTTGTGTGTGATGATATATCCAGCAGACTTTAGTAAAGAACTAAAAGTGTCGTTCAAAAAAGTTATTTGAAAAATACAATGATTCCTTTTGGATATATTTGTTTAAAAAAAAACGTTTTTGAATATCAACAGTGAGTACTACTTCAGTATACACTAGTAAGAAACTTTCAAAATTATTCTGTAAAATGGTCTAGCAGACGACGCTCGTTATTTACATTTGGTTTTCCCAAAATCGCTGAAAAATTTTAGTACCTAATCATATAGAACTTACATATTTTGTGAATAGAATACTTTGCACACTAAATAGTAAAATTTCGAGTATATAATCATGCCACAGTAATATATAATGCGTTAGGTGCCTATGAACAATGACGTGCCACCAGAGTATGGTTACAATTTACCAAATCAAGGCCCATCGGTACCTCTAACTCCCACCTCGTATGGGTTTAATCAACAATCTTCAGTGCCATACACTCCTACTGGTCCTCAGAATGAGAGCTTTGGAGGTAGTCAGTTTACAACACAATTACTGTCACAGCCTCTAGTGGCCAATATGGCAATGCAGTATGGAAATGTATTGGCTAACTCAGGAAAGGAACAAATTGAAAAGTTTCTTCCTATCACTTCTCTCAGATATTACTTTGCTGTTGACACTGACTATGTGGTGATGAAGCTTATTCTTTTGTTTTTTCCATTCACACACAAGGTAAAATTATAAAGCTTGGTAAAGTAACACTTGACTGTGTGAATTAAATTTAAATATTAAAATTATTATAAATTGTGTTTGCAGGACTGGTCTATTAAATATGAACAAGACTCACCTCTTCAACCACGTTATGAGAAAAATGCACCAGACATGTATATACCCACAATGGCTTATCTAACTTATGTTGTGGTTGTTGGATTTGCATTGGGCATGCAAGAAAAATTTACGCCTGAAACGTTAGGCATAACAGCAAGTTCAGCTTTGGCTTGGGGCATCATTGAGCTGCTTATTCACATCACAACACTCTATGTTATGAATCTTGACACAAGTTTGAGGTATTTGGACTTGTTGGCTTACTGCAGTTACAAATATGTTGGAATCAATACAGCTCTTCTGACATCTTTAGTGTTTGCAAAACTAGGTTATTATAGTGTCTTAATATACTTTAGTGTATCGCTAGGATTTTTCTTACTAAGGTCATTAAAATTAAGAGTAATACCAGAAGGACATTCACCCTACTCTGCTAGTGGCAATAAGAGAAGACTGTATTTTATACTATTTGTTGCTGGAATTCAGCCACTTCTCATGTGGTGGCTTTCTTTTCATCTAGTTTAAGATACCAATGTATTGGATGGATTATCATTTTTCAAGTGCTTTGAAGATAACAGTGATGGACTTGATGAAGTAAAAAAGCTTTTGTGGAACTGAGAGTCGAGTGTTAATATTTCCTCATTACAAGAGAAAGATCTCTTTTTATTGATGAATTGATACAAGTCAATGATTGTTAGAAAATTCGCTGTACCAAACAAATCGGTACTATTTGGTTGTATTACTATCAGTGGAATTTTTAAATGTTTTCTGTTTAACCTACGAATTAATTTTCTTCCATTTTCCATAAAACTAAAAACTTATGTGCATAGTCACCTCATTTCTAGAATGATTGAAAATTCGTATTATTTTGCAATATAAAAACAATCATCTTGTAAATTCTTTCTTGGTCAATTTTTTTTTTTTTTTTTTTTCCATTGGAATAACGTATTTCAAGTGCCCCTAATTGTTTAGATTTGTTCTTAATTCTAACATATTTACGAATTATTTTTATATATACATATATTGAAAAACGCAATGTGCAAGAAAATAAAGATAATGTATTTGTTAGTTATTCATTTTACAATAAAACTGCAAAAAAAGTAATTGAAATTTTTTCAACTACGCTTACATAATGAAAAAAAATATCAATTGTGTTAAACAACTTCTCTCTCAAAACAAACTGCTTTTTTTTTAAATTGTTTATATTCTAGTTTATCGTTTAAAAAAAGTACCCTTTTGTTCATGTTCAATTGTTCAGAAAATTCTCTGCCAGAGTGCGCTAGTAAAAAAATTTTTGCATCTACAACTAGCGCTATCTGGCGGAGAATTCGGTACTTTTTAACTCGGAATCAGCCTCGCTAGATGGCGCTGAATATAATTTTTTTTTTTACGCAAATGTGCCAATGATCGATCCATGTACACTTACACAAATAGGTAGAAGTAATATAAGTGCACAAGAGAGATAGTAAGTATATTCATTACATTCACATTGTAGAAGTTAATCACACAACACAGTCAAAAGTCGCGCGCTTTCAATATGCGCCAGTGGTGGCACCTACCTACAAGTTTCCGTAACATCATCACCATTCTTCTTCGCGTCCGCATATTCTTCTGTAGTTCTTCTTCGTCATAAGCATCAGCTAAGCACTCGGATTGTTCAGTCAAGCCGCTGCCCCAGGCGAGGAGCAGCCAGTTTGTGTGTGACGTGCTGTCTTGTGTCGTTAATGTGTACAAATACATTATAACATAACAATATTTTGACTATTGCGGGTACACAAACATGCAAAAAAACATGTAGCATGTACATATGTGTAGTATACTACAGAGGCTCTTTAACTTGACGCTTGATTTGATTTGTCATCATTGATAGAATACGTGAGCCAATGGACCGGGTGTGGTGAAAAATGATAAAAAAAGAAAATACTTGAGTGACAAGTAAACAAAGAATAAAAGATAAGAGGAGCAGCCGTGAGGAGTGCATATTGTGAGAACAACAATCATCGTTTTTACACCATCATCGCAGAGATCAGAAGTCACTTGGTGCGCGCAAGTTGCTGTATTAATTATTTCGGAGAGCAAAAGTTGTGTACCATATAGAGAACAGTGTAAGGCAGCACAATAATAATAAGAGCCAGATTAGAAAGTCGCGCGGACGGCGGCAATACGACGGCGAAGGGGACAACAGGAGGAGCTGGAGGAGGCGGTGGAACAGCAGTTGCCGGAGCTGGAGCTGGAGGAGGCGGTGGTGGTGGTGGTGGTGGTGGTGCAGGAGGTGGCCGAAAAATGGCGGAGCGCACCTCGAAGAGCTCCTCGGCCCTGGCCAGCAACCGGCCCGTGCCCATGAAACTCTTTGCCACCTGGGAGGTTGACCGCACGCCCTCCAACTGCATACCCAGGTTAGGACGCACTTGTTTGAATATGTCATCCCATCCACTATCAACACCCCTTACTTACTTACTTACGTACTAAGCAAACTTCATTCTGTTTTTCGGAGTCGCGCCGGCTTAAGCATTATTAAGTACACACGTTGCACTCCACATATTACATATTTATGTTGATGTGCACGTATGTCTATTATAGAAAGAGAAATTAATTTTATCAGAGATACGTCAGTTTCACCGTCAACTTTCTCTATCGCGCAATTTGATTTTCCATCACCAAAAACGTTGTTCTCTTCGTTTGCACACCTTCATAATAATATGCCAGCTCCAAAAAAAAAAACTCTGTACCTTCAAGTGTTGGTTCATAAGAGTATCCCATTCATTATTTTATTGTTGCGTCGCGCCTTTCTCCGAGGCAGCTCTCGGGCATATTAAGATCATTTTTGATAGAACAGCTCGTCATTATCACCAACGCAGTCGTATAAGTGCCTCCCCTAAACTCCCATGCACACCTCCTGTAGGGGGGTGAAAGCACGAGAACTCGGAGCAAGTTCGAGTGCAGCGTAGTACAGAGATGAAAGCCAGAGAGAGAGCTGCATCCCCCATCCCCCTCGTAGGTATAAGCGACCCCGCACACACACTCGCGCAAAATCGATCGCTGCAGCCTCCGTATAGTATACAGCAGCAGCTCTCATCTTTACTCCGGCACTCGGGTACTTTTGTTTTATCCTTCAACATCCCTCTCGGATCATTTGACCCCTACCCTCCTTTTCTGTTATATATAGCGCACGAGTAAGTGGAAGAATAATGGGTGTACGCCCACAAAAGCGTATATGCACTTTAATGCTAAGAGCTGTCATTCTGTTCGAGCATGACTTTTGTTAAAGAAATCTCCTTTAATCTTCCTCGCCTTTTGTGTGTACTGCACCAGTGTGCACTTTGCTTGCTCGTGTCTAAGTAATTGCATATGCCACGTTTCGAGGCGCTACTAGTTAATGAAAAATAAAAAATAAAATATGTGAAACACGAGGAGGAGGCAATATTGCCATCATTGTCTCTATTTACTTCCGCAATGGTACAGTAGGTGTAACGTGGGTGACGCGTGTTATTGTTCCGAGGCCAAGAACACATCCTCGTTAGCGCCGTTTCGGAGCACGAGCTCGTCACTATTTCTCGCCTATTGTTCATATCATGTATGATCCTCTCGATGTTCCGAGTACTTATTTTATTTTCAATTTTGGAGTTTTTTTTTTTTTCATAAAGAATCCGGGAGGTGGTAAATAAGTACATACGAAGACGATGCCGAGCAGATACGCGGGGATTTTTTTCAGGGCGAGCGCAACTCGGGCGCTATCTTGACTTTGACCCGTGCTCTCTCTCTCTCGCCACGATCGATTATCGCGTATCTCAAGTGTGTGTGGGTGTGTGCGTGTGTGTGTACTTCATACACTTATCGTTAGTGCAGATAGACCCGGTCTTATCTGTACTCTCACTCACCGGATACGATAATTAAAATTTATATTTGTCATGCAAACTGAGATGCGTGGTATCGTTAACTGGTGGGTCAAAATATATTCCCACAGATGGAATAGTTTGCTCGAAGAACTGTACAACAGCGGAGAATGATATAGTATCCGTATAGTTGTAGTAGATTGGAGAGATAAAACACTTGTACGAATAGCAGAAAACTGTTGCTGCTGATTGATTTAACAATTTAACCGAGAGGTTGACGTTCATGTGAGGCTGTAATTACGAAGTGGAGATAAAAAAAAAAAAACATGGCAATCAAGTGCTGGTCCTTTGTTACTGCAATGAGATATGACAATACGTTCACGATCATCGACCTACTGGTTGATTTCCCAATGTATGAACCAACAATAAACTCAGGCTAATATCTGTGCTCCGTTGGTCACACGTATCTATGAAATCATCAAGTAAAAAAAACACAACAGATAACTACTTTTTGGAATCAAGCTCCGCTGGGATTCACGCGCAAAATTTATAATTGTAGGTACTGGAACCGAGGAAATTTCGTCAGTCGATCGCGATAGCGGGTTTGTATACATAGAACCGGACACGCCGCGCGGCTTATCGGCTGATCCGTTTTCCGCCGAGCGTTTTGGTGCACGCCTTTGTAATAGCAGCAATACGTACCATTAATTCCTGAGGGTGAACGATCGACAAAGGGGTGATGGAGCAAAATTTTAAGTTGTAGCGAGTAAAAAAAAAAAAAAAAAGGTAGAGAGGGTAGTCATTAGTGACAGCTCATATTACGTGCACGTGTGTAGCTGTAATTAACGCATTTGTAATCTCTATACTTACCTTGAAAACTTACTGGTTCGTATCGAAATGTATCCGAAGATGTGTGTAATTTTATTCTTCGTTGATGTATCCATCATCGCCCTATTCTCGTGGAATATATCTAACTTTTACATAAAATTACATAAAAAATTATATTGTTTAGTATCAAATTAGTATACGGACATATTAAATACTCGTCTCTTGGTGTGTCGAATTGGGGATAATACTCTGCATCGCGTGTATACGTATGCATGACATTGTATGAATATTATCGAGCCGATCGTACCTATAAATATATAAACGAATGCGTGTCCAGCAGCATCGAACAACAGATATCGACTATTTCTTTTTTTTTTTTTTTTTTTTTTTTTTTTTTTTTTCCCTCATCTTCCAAGAAGTCATTATTTACTTGTACAATATAAAAACAATAACATGAAGAAAGAAACGTTCACCTATTCATTCGAATATTACGGTGAATATAATAAAATGTGCTTATTTCTATCTCTTTTTATTACCGTGAAAATTTAAACAATAATAGTTTACCACAAAATGCACCACCGATTAATGAAATGCAAGAATTATTTGCGCTTGACTAAACGCCTCGCGCAAGTGTACGGGGGGCATTAAGAACTATAATTTATCGACAATAGTGATTGCAGATTAATCTCGTCGACGTCTCACTCTCTCGCCCACCACCGTCGAGTCGCGCGTACAACGTATACAGCGCGTGAAATTCAAGATAAACGTGGGAGAGGAAGAAAAAAAAGGTAAATGGCCAATTGTGTTTTGGCAAACCAGTCGGGTGGGTAAGTACTCGACTGCCTACTCGCCACAAAATTATCGAGGCGTAAGAGCCTCGAGCTGTGTATATGATAGACAGAGTGCCAATAATTGGGCCTTGAACTCGCTTGAAAGGGTATCAGTATATAAGGAGGAGCAAGCAAAAAACAGAGAGAGCCTCTCACGAGGAGAGTCTCGCGCGAGGGTGAGAGGAACAAACGAAATCTGAAACTCCCGGAGAGCCCTCCTGTGTACATACACTTCTGGCAATGTAATACAAGCTAGTGTGCTCAGAGTCAGCCACTAGGTATACCTGAGACTCTGGAAAGAAAAAAAAAAGTAGCGACAAAATGCCCAAGATTAAGGTTGTGCGCGACAGAGAGAGAGAGAGATATTGGGGAGAAAAGAAAAAACAGGGTACAAGTCCCGCATGTATTTGAGTTATTCGCGAGAGTGGGTGTATATCAATATTCATGCGTTGCAGGCATGACAAGCTTCCGGTGCGTGCGATTGTGCATAACTTGTGTGTGTGTGTATGCGCGCGAGTCGGGCGCCAAAGCCGCACAACGAGGACGTGCTGTTCGAACCGCCAATTCTTGTGTTTTTATTTATTTTTCTTTTTTTTTTTTTTTTTTGCATCGAGAGTTATTGCCCGTATTGAACTCTGAATGATATCATTGTCGTGCATTATTTCATTGCGACGAGAGAAAATGTGACATGGTAATTTCTTTTGTCAACCCCCAGCTAGATATCGATTTTATTGTTCCTTGATACGAGACATAATGTTAGTCGTGCTGTATGTATTATTGATGAAATTTTTTTTTTTTTTTTTATTTATGTCTCGTTCGTGAATAATGTCTTGATATTACTGGGAATAAATGAATTAAACTGTATTATTTTTGATCATATGCAGACTTCGAGCGTAATTTTATATACTAATTTATTAATTTTTTTATGTTCACTGTAAATATTACATTTTACAAGCCATAATCCATCGTAACGTAAAAAAATCATCATTAGCGTTACTGATAAAAAAAAATTCAAAAATAAATTGCAATCGTGAAATGCTAATTAGTATACCGATCTAACTTCAAGATTCACAAAAAGGAAAAAGATGTTTTCATTATAAAAACCATTTTCGCGAATAAAATGTAAAGCCGCAAATAGTAACTTATCAAACTTTCTCTTTGATTAACTCTTCCGTCTAATTCAAACTCCAATTACTCGTGCGCGTAAATCTTTCTGCAAAACTATACATATTTCACGCTAAGCGTGAAAACAATTTCTCAGAATTACATGATTAATTGATGAGAGAAGAAAGAAAAATTGTAATTTATATTTTTGCAGCGATACATTATTTAACTACGGACATTAACTTTTTATGCGATTTTGTTGGAAAAAGACATAACTGTGTATAAATGGACAAAATTACCATACTGACTTTTTTAACTGCAAATAAATTTCGTTACGTTTTTTAGCTAAAAATAAATATTCCTAGAATTTATCAAAATGATAATACATTTTTTTTTCTTTTTCAAAAAAATACATTTAATTTTTTTATTTGTTATAATAAATACGTAAGATTTTTCTTATTACTGCAAAGCAATAACAATAATTATCGTGATAATTCTGATTAAATAAAGTAAAAAATGTTACATGTTTTCTCGTACGATCGATTCAGTTACTCAATATTTCTTTGTATTGAGTAAAAAAGGTCAATATTTTTAATTTGTTTAAATAACAGTTGATCACGGTAACCGATTGGCAACCCAGACTAACCAGTTTAGAGTACTATTTTCCCCATACCATGACGGTGATTTTACCCAGTCCATCCCCCCACCGACGCGTACATTATTTTTCTAACATGGCATATGCTGTGGTATTTCCATTTGGCAGTGAGCCCCCCTTTTTCTGATGTAATAAGCACCGCGATGTACCTACTGCTGCATTGCAGAGAAAAGAGATGCTCCTCAGTCTTCTCCATGTATCCATACACGCACGCGTCGCATATAAAATCTGAAAAAAAAAACAAAGTAAATTTCGCATCTGTGCGCCGCAACAGCAGCTGCGTGTTACGTTGTCTTGCGAAAGGAGGACTCTTATAGGGAAAAATAAAGCTCTGCTCTGAAACGTGAAAGTTAGATGCGCCATGGGCGTCTGACTAATTATTTATTTTTATCTTTTAGAGATGAGAGCTAAGAGGGTTGGAGTTGGGGAAAAAAGAAAACCATCGGGATCATTGGAATGGATTTCTAGCAGGCAGTGATTTCATTGTTTCATCGGAAATTTTGAGAAAAAAAAAAGAGATGGTCTCTTTGATGCCATTTGTCGCAAATTAAAACGTATCGTTGTAATAAATGGCCACTCGACCTTCCAACGCGTAACCTACACAGCCGAGCTCCGTAATTTACGATCCATCGAGAGGAGGCTATATACTCTTGTTTCATTGTTTCTCTTTTGTAGTTGTTTTAAGGGAATGCGACACTCGCGTGAATTACATCCCATTGTTCAAATTCTTTGTTACAATTTCCGCGTAAGGAATGTTAAGGGGACGGTATCATGAATTAATTATATTACGTTTTTCCAACTGCAACAATAAATTAATATAAAGTACTGCAGGGTGCATATCACGCGCGAATCACTGGTTCGGTGCCAAAATTCAAAGTGATATAAATTGAACATATTTTTGGAAGGATAAAAAAAAAGTCTGTGAAAAACGGGATAAATGCTGCGTTGGATATCAAAGAAATTAACGACGGAAAGTGAACGCGCTTGCGAGGGAGAGAGAGAGAGAGAGAGAGTGTTTTGTGCATCGATGGTTACATTCGTTCCATACACGGAGTTGGCCGAACTCCAGTGTTGACGCACTGCCCGTTCCTCCGCGCACGTGTCGTGTAGGTGGGTGTACACAGCTTTTGATTTTGTTGGATTTTCATTTCTGGCAAATCCCTACGCTCGACAATAAATAACGCCAACACACATACGTATGCGTTACGTCCTTGGCTGGCTCGCGGGAGTCTATATACACAGCTCTTCGCCTATTTTTTTATTTTTTTATTTTTTTTCGTACCCATTTTTTGTTTCGCTTTTGTTCCGCCACCACGCGAAAACAAATATTTGCGGTGTGAGTTTCAACTCATTAAATCTGCCCATGTGCTTTTGATCTTTTACGGTGCATCGAAGATTAATCGCTGCGATAAAATTCCTCGTGGCTCTTGAGAAAAACGAAGAATTTCTTCGGCTTTCACGGCTGGTACAATTATCGGGCGAGCTCCACCTCACCGTGTTTATCTCACTGTGCGGTATATGTATTATTACATTAGACAAACAAAGGAAGAGAGTCAAACATTCCAAATCATTCAACTCATAGCTGCAACTCTCCAAACGTTTGTCTGGTAATATATTTCAGAAAAACGAATTTCCAGCAATTAATACGCGCATGATTCATACTCCACGAGATAGCGATATGCAGCGAAAACATAATATACCCCCGTAGGCAGACACGCTCGGTAGCTTACATATATATACTCCCATATATATACTCCTTATCCGCAGTTTGACGGGCGTTCTATAAATAACTATAAACATAAAATGTGCATATAAGTGTGTACAAGTTTATCAGCAGGTACACTACGCTTAAATTAAAACTCTGCCGGTGATTAATCATCGTGATTTTCCTTAGAAGCAACAACCGAGGCTTTGATGAAGAAAACGGGGGAGGAAGAAAAAAATCGGAAAAACCTGTCGCTCCAAAAGGTGGAGAAAGACGACGCGTGTACCCTTCGGATTGTTAAAAATAACCGGTACACAGTTGTGTGTGTGTGCATGTGGCAGCCGAATTAATTGCGAGGAGCAGCAGCCGTACTCGACGGAGTAAAAAATCGGACAACGGCGCTCTCGAACAAAGGAAACGGAGGGGCATAACTCTCCCTCTCTCTCTCTTTTTTTTTTTTTTTTTGTTCTCTCGTGTGGTAAATACTGCTTTTTTACATGAAAAAAAAAGCGGTGACAAAAAGTCGTTAAAAAAATTATTAAGATATTGCTTTACTCGCTCGCGTAGGTGTATTGTTGCTGCTGATGGGAATTTGACGTGTCCAAAAACGAAAGTAAAAAAAAAAAGGGAGATAACGAAGGTATACATACACTAGTTTGTTAACAAGGATTTACCAATTGGGTCCTGAGATAACGGAGTTTTTTTTTTTAACAAAAATACTGAAAACAGTGAAGTATGTAATAAGTCACAGATGATTGCGTTATAGTTATTGTACGGATGAGTGACGGAAGGAAGAGCACTATAGTTTAAACGTGCGTCGTGTATATATCTCCGTATATATTACAGGCTCGCCATGCCTTATTTTTTTACACTATATCTCGTAGATGAATGAATAAATCAACGAACGGATGAATGAACGCTGTCATTACACTCTCCGCGTATACCTACACTGCTATATAACTCGCGTCGACTCGTGTTATACACACCTACACACGTTTACAAGCATAATACTTAACGATGTATACATAAAGTATACGTGCGAGCGATTATCTCTCGAGAGTTTCCTCTTCCGTTCTACGATCACGTTTCTCGTTTACTGATGTGCTCGTTGCTAAGTTGCTATATGTTGTTGTTGTTGTTGCTCTCGTTTAGCTAAAACAAAAAAAAAACAGATCTGTTGTTTCATCTAAGACTATCTATCGCTTATTTGCGTAATACTAAAACTCTTGGGGGTTTTTTTTCCCCCATTGAAGCTTTTATGTTTGCTTACCTTTTTTTACAAGTTTATCAATAAGATACCGATCTGTTACTTACTCAAGACATCGGCAAAATGGTCTATCCCGTTTAGTTACATATAATATGTGCCATACTACACGTGGTAGTATATAATATTTATCATTTCATAATATAATGAAGATATTGTATGCGTAAGAGTCGGTCTCTGAAAAATCTAATAGTAGTCCTGTAAAGACCCTCCTGAGAAAAAAAAAAGCTTGGTGTGCGTATATTTAATTAAAATACAAGAAAAAAGCAACAACAAACGTAAAAACGCATCGAGTATAGCAACAACCGAGGCAACAACAATCAGGAGAGAGAGAGAGAGAGAGAGAGAGAATAGAATTTTGGAATTGAATTTTTATTTAAAGAGGCTAAGGACTCAGCGAGACATACTCGAGTTCCTGTATAGCCTAAGCAAAGTACAAAAGGTTACAATGTGATTGTTCACATAAGTAATATTTGGGGCTAAAGCGGTGCCCAAATTATAGTAGCGCATCATATAATAAGGAGAGAGAGAGAAAGACAAGGTTCTGTCTCGAGAGACGAGCATTCACGAGCCAAGGAGGGCGGGGGAGATGTAAAGCCGTGCATTACACTACTTATAGGTCCAGCAAAGAGAGAGAGATGACAAAGAGAGCAAGGCATGGAAATATTCAGAGTAAGTATGCGCGACGGCGCGGCGGCAGAGTCGCCCTTGGCCCCTCTCTCGCCATCGTTCATCTCCCTGTGTACACTGCGTGTGTGTATATGTACGTGCATACGTAAAAGGGAGCTGGAAAGAGGCCACTTTTGGCCGTCTACCAACAAACAAAAAAAAATTTTTTGCCGCCCGGCCGGATCGAATTCATCGTTAACACCTAGATGGTCACGGAAAGAGCGACCGGCAGATGCCTTCGAGTACCCTCCTCCTCTCTCCCTATTTTTTTTTTTTTTTTCTCTTCGGTTAAGTCAGGGGGACAAGGTTGTTATAGTTCATTACCTGTGACCTATGGTGCCTTTTTGGACCGTACTTGAATCTTTTCTCCCTCTTCCTCTCTCAGCTGTTGTGCCTACACCATATACGTAAGTAAAGATGTATCAAAGGACGGATAAACTGCGTAATTGTGAGATGACACGTAAATAATGATGATGATTTATCTAACCGTTAAAAATAAATAAAAAAGATTTTTTTAATTTCGTTTCGTGAACCACTAAAAATGCAAAAGTAAATTAATCAATTCCAACCAAGTATACTCCCCCCAACTGCTGGAACGCCATACAGTTGTTACTATACATAACGAGAGAGAAGAGTTAAACTTTGTAAATTAAGTTAGTTTGAATCTTTGAAATTACGTAAGGATTTAGCGAGTGAAAGTTTATAAGCTAGCCGACACATGCAAAGTAAAAAGAGAGAGACCGTGTACGTACTCGTGAAAAATAAAAAATGTACCCACACGACACGAGCTTTTTTTATTAAGCGTGAGCGCGCTCGGCGACTCACCGGCTTTACATACCATAATACATGTTATTCCGTAGCTGTGTGTTATTATGCTACTTTGTTCCAACATAGCACTGTGGAAGCTCGAAAATATCATTGTCTCCGTGAATCACGAGAGGAAGGGAAGAAAACAAACGCCCGCCAGATCTTTTTTTTTTCTCACTGTCATCTTGCAAATGCAACGAGTTGAATTTCGTGGGCGTGGGTGCGCACGAGCCAGTGGCGGCCTATTGGCTCTTTATTAGCTTAATTGATTGGATCGAGCGGGCGTGTGGGTCGTTCTCGAATGCGAAATTAGGTGTACTACACGTCCACTTGGGGGTGACTCGAAAATAAACCTCCAACGAGAGAGCAGAGGAATAGGCCACAAGTGGTGGGTGAAAGAGATCGAGTGGAGATTGATCGTCATGAGACATGTTGAATTTCCGCGATAAATAGACGTTCTCTGATCGTTTGGAGAAAAAAGTCTGGGGGTGGTACTTAATTTTAACCATAGAGAACTCGTGGGCGAGGTAGAATTTATGCGCTACGTGTAGTGCATAGGGAGTGTCTTCCTACGCGTTCGGGAGATCCGATTAGTTAAGCCATTTGGGTAAAAGCTTAATAATTTGTTGGATATAATACAAATTACGTGGAATCACATAATATTTATATTTTCTGAAGAAAAGGTTGCGGACATGGCTGTAAAGTGTAGTATTTTTATAAAACAAAAAAAAAAACCTATCGCAGGAATCCGGAAATGTTGGAACGAGGTGATAAAATTTTTTGCTAAAGCGACAGTGGAGATAAAAATATATTGCATTCTTTGTACTTTGCACGTTTCAAACATAAAAATTGTGCAATGAATGCCTCGTAAGTTATCAGTCTCTTGTGTCGATGTTAGTAAAATTGCAAAACAATAAACTGTTTTATTTTGTTTTATTTTTAAAGAATATTTTGCTCTTAAAATAAAATTTAAAAAAAAAACAAGGTTTTATTTTGTTATTTATAATTCACCTACGCAAAAAAAACAAAAAAAAAAAAAAAACTAAAGATTACATTATAATCCACGAATTAAAGCTAAAAATAACAGTAACGATGATATTGGGATAGCAGTTAAGGAGGAAGGGAGAAATTATTCTGTTTAAAGGTACAATTATTCCCAATGAACTTGGCCTTCTGTTCGCGGGCTCGGCTAATTTGCTCGTATTAATTTATATTCGACATGTTTTATTGCCCGACGATCCCGTCTGAATGTCAAGCTCGCCGAAATATATACATATATATATATAAATATAAGTACACACGCGGAAGTCGTGCAGCCGCGACGTTACGACTATTACGTGTACTTTTGTCATTCGGGCGCAGAAATTTATCGATTCCGCTTTTAATTTATTTTCGAGCTCTAAGAATAATAACGCTTGGAAGATCAACCTCTGCTCTCATATTCGTATGATGTTTCCCGGAAAAGGTTTGAATTTAATATTCCAAAAATGAGTACCCACGCGCGACTGGTCTCGATCTTAGGTACACACGAGTGTGGCATGAAAGATTATACCTCCGACTCTGCCACCCTCCTCACCTTTCAAATTTAAACAAAACTTGAAACCTTATTGTACGATGGATCTATAACGCAACTCGTGAAAATCACAAAAACTACACGGTAAACTGAGAAAAAAATAGCATCTAGAATTTGATGAAAATCTCAACAGCCCCGCTGGGCGTCTATACACACCCAAAGCGGGTGGCCTGAGGAGTTGCTGCTGCACGCCTCTCCTTTCTGCACGTGACTCATCTTACTTTTAGAGAGAAAGAAAAGGAGGCAAAGAAGAAGGAAAAAATCGACTCTCGTGCTTATACAAAATAGGAGGGAGGGATATTCTTTTTCGTGCTTTTTTTATGCGTCATTCGCATGCAATGCGAGCTTTGCTTCCCTTCTCCTTCTTCCTCCCTGCCTCTACGACTTCGTGTCATTTGGCTGAGCAATGCATGAAATACATATAACAATAGTTGTTTCAGACGAGTTGTACCGTGTATACATATTTGGGTGGATTCCTCCCTTTTTTTTCACACATTTGGGCCACAAAAACCATGGATAAAGACAGGGAGGAAGGAACCGCACTCGTTTAATAATATACTTTTACGGACTCGGGTATATACGGATGGGTGGCTGAGTAAACTTTTGCTCTGCGTAAACTGACACGTGTATAGGAATACATAAGTAAATATTGTAGGATGTGCCGTGCCAGAACAAAACTCCGTGTTCTCTTCCTCCTTCGGGTCTCTGCTTGGCTGTGTAAATATTTTTGCTGTGTGTATACATCCGTGCTGGCGTGGATTGACAAGATTCACTACTCGCCCGTGGTGTTGTAGAGAAATGTTAGGTACATGGATTATTCTGGTTTTATATGTATATGCCTCCTATCTTACTTTAATCTCCCTCGATTCTTGTCTCCTCTAACATTGATCAAACATTATCTTGGCTATCCAAGAGTAGCTTCAACTGTTGAGGTGGTTTCGAATAGGTATATTTCACTCTGCTTATTTACATTCAGTCGAAGCCTCCATTTTAAATGGTTATTAAACGAGCAACCAGAAATCTAATAGAATCAAAATGGTATGTTAAACCACTAATAAAAGTTCTCAATTTAATGGACATTTTTTTTAATTCTCGTAACAGTACTCTTGAATATTATTGAAAATTCATAACTGATGAACATTTTCGTAGCTTTGAATTTTTGAATTTTTTCAAAGAGAATCACGATCTAAATTGGCTTTGAAAAAAATAAAAATTAAATAAAAATAAAGTGGTTTGTGATTCAATATTTTATTATTATTATTAATTATTATTTTTTTAAGTANATATGTCACACACAAGTGTAACGCGTGGCAATGACGAATGTGTGCGAGTGGCATCGTTATTATTATTATTTTTTTAAGTACAAAAAATTGGACAAGTTCCTATTGAGGAATAAAGTACCTACTTCATTACGTGATTTCGTTTTCATTAGGCTCCCTCGAGCACTTGTATTATTGATTTAAAATTAAGGGTATACAGACCTTCCTTGAGTAAACAGTAGTCGGTTCTCCGGAGGAAGAAAAAAGGGGCGACGGGGGTGGGGCGGAAGGATGGAGGGAAACACAAAATCGCCAGTAATTACTACTAAAATCAGATTAGCTTAAGTGCATTATAGCATTGCAAGTGTATACCCACTTGTTTATCTTGGTGTGTACCTACTTGGTATATACATATACGTGTGTACACACGACAGCGGTGTTCCGTAGATTGTCACTCGATATTGAGTGGAGGGTTGCGAGTGAAACTTGATAAATTTTCCATTTAATTACGCGAGCCAGCGCTTCAAATTTAACTCTTGATTTAACCTTTTTTTTTTTAAATAAAAAAAAAAAATAAAAAAAATGAAAAATTTAACTGTTCATTGCCGTTACGATCGATAACCGAGACCTCCAATGTCAATCAAGAAGAATTTATTTCAATTCAAGGGTCAAAGCCAAAGATTCAGTGGTTATCGATCAGGCGATTAATAATAAAACGATGCCAACAATTTCAGTAATTTTCGAAGACTAAGACGTTCTTTAGACCAATATTATATCCACTTTGCCGTCTTTGAAGCTCTACACGATGATGGCCCAGTCCTAATACAACTATTTATATATTTCCAATTTTGCCACAAATGCACACCAAAGAGCAAGAAAGAGATGAATAATTGGTCGCAATCAAGAGAAATCTGTCGAAATCATTTTCATTGGACAAGAAGAGGAGAGATATAGTAGAAGAACGACACTCACATAATTTTGCAATGCCAATTATTACACAGAGCAAACGACGCGACGCTTTCATTTCCTTGTGCGCATGAAATACAAGTTCTATTAGAAATGTTTACTCCTATTATTATTATTATTATTATCATTATTGTTATTATTATTATTATTAATTATTATTTTTTTAAGTACAAAAAATTGGACAAGTTCCTATTGAGGAATAAAGTACCTACTTCATTACGTGATTTCGTTTTCATTAGGCTCCCTCGAGCACTTGTATTATTGATTTAAAATTAAGGGTATACAGACCTTCCTTGAGTAAACAGTAGTCGGTTCTCCGGAGGAAGAAAAAAGGGGCGACGGGGGTGGGGCGGAAGGATGGAGGGAAACACAAAATCGCCAGTAATTACTACTAAAATCAGATTAGCTTAAGTGCATTATAGCATTGCAAGTGTATACCCACTTGTTTATCTTGGTGTGTACCTACTTGGTATATACATATACGTGTGTACACACGACAGCGGTGTTCCGTAGATTGTCACTCGATATTGAGTGGAGGGTTGCGAGTGAAACTTGATAAATTTTCCATTTAATTACGCGAGCCAGCGCTTCAAATTTAACTCTTGATTTAACCTTTTTTTTTTTAAATAAAAAAAAAAAATGGGTGGTACTTA
>NW_019379531.1:1812278-1832017 GCF_000648655.2 Copidosoma floridanum | reverse complement strand
ACGATTATTATTATTATTATTATTATTATTGTTGTTATTATTTCGTGGATAATATTTTGCTGCTGTGAGTTAAATATCACACTGCCGTTTGGATGAGGTAACGTATAATTTCTGGTTTTCATTTCGATTGTCAAAAAGAGCACGTGCATCAATCAAAAGCCCGACTGTGTCTGCAGGCGCGTAAATACGCATGTATTATGTATATCGATGCGCCGGCCTTCGATGATGCTCGCACGTGTTATACGTTCAAAGAGGATGACAAGCGAGGGAGGAAGCGAGTGTAACCTCGTAAGGATGAAGTTATATAGCGCCATTAGGCATCGGTAATGAGAATTCGCCAAAGGGGAGAGAAAGACGATCGGGAGACGAGAGCTCCAGTTTAATCAAAGAACAATGCCAGACACTGTGTCATCCTCCTCCTCCTCCTCTTTTTCTCTCGTTATTCGGAATCAAATTCGTGACTATAGTTTACCGCCAGCCTCGTCTCTGCTTCTATACCGTACTATTCCTGTTTCTTGTACTTGCAGCTGTACAGCTGCAACGATGCAAATTCAATGCCTCGAGTACACGAGCGCCTACGCACTTTGTGCGCTGACGAGGTCACGGCTTTAAGTTTGCCGTCGAACCACGCATTGTGGGTATAAGTGTATTGTATGTTCCACCTACAGACTCCGAAAGAGAATCAGAGAAGCAAAAAAAAGTAAGATGATGGGGAAGTGTGGATATTGTGAGGTACGAGAGGCTTCTGTACATATGCACCAGTTGGGGCTTTACTCTGATCGAGCTTGAGAAAGTCTCTTTTGTTCATTCTGATGTTTTTTTTTTTTTTTTNATGAAGCCGGTGTGCTATTATGCGCGGGAAAGTACAAGAGTATAGTAGTAGTAGTCAGCTGTTGCCGGCCTGCGACCCTGTTTTTTTTTTTTTTTTTTTTTTTTTTTTTTTCTTTGGTACATATCAACAGCATCAAATCTCAAAAGAGGAAGAGAGATTCGTGCATTTGTGTATTCGTATTTTTGCTCGTTTTTGCACACGTACTAAGTATATACATGTACACGAGTGACATTGCATTGTTCGTCGTTGTTCGTGCGTATATATTATATGCAGACGATGTAGCTGATGGCGTGGACGGCATTTATAATGGGCGAGTGCATGATGTGTAATGGGACACGATACAGAGATACCGGGGTAGGAGTAGACAGTAGTTCAGTATACGCGGAACAAACTAATTTTAAGATATAATTATATCAAAATATGTTTCGTCGACTTGAGAATACTTGCAAAAGCACAAATTCCCGGCGAGCGAGCAATCAGCTCTTTTTTTTTCTTCTTCTTCTTTCCCTGTCGCATCCAAAAGAAAATGCTCTAATGATAACAAATACACCGGCTTTGCGCGCATGTAAAAGATGTATATCTCCATAATCGTGCAAAATTCGTCTCAGTAGCAGCGGGCGTGCCGCACGTTTGTTCGAGCCCCGCAGGGGGTACACAAATACACTATAGGTATAGGTATATAATATATCCGGTATACATATAAGAGCATACCAACCGTATTATACATAGGGCATGCATATAGAGGAGGAGGGAAGCGAGACACTTTCGCAGTGCCCATTTGCATACGTGAAACCGAGTGAAACGTGTGGGTGTGCACACACACACACACACATGCATATATATATAAAATATACGAGATGGACGGACAAGGGTTTCCTCTCCGCGTTATATTTTCGATCCAGCTGTGCAGTATCTATAGCGTATGTAGCGCATTGTTGGAGATTCAGGAGGAGGGCGTCGAGTGGCTACCACATGCATACACGGCCGCACGTGACGCATCTCTAAAGTATGCTCACCACTACTTACTCTCGTCAGTGTGCGCATACTCACGTGTATGGATTATGTTGGCGAGCTTGCATATATGTATATACGTACACAACATATATGTCACACACAAGTGTAACGCGTGGCAATGACGAATGTGTGCGAGTGGCATCGGGGAAGAGACGAACTTTGTAAATGTACATATAATATTTTCCTCTCTCTCTCTCTCTCGCCAACGAGGAGGGCTTCTGTCTTTTGTCCGTGGACGTAGGTGGAAATTTTTTTGTTTGTTTCACGATTAAAAGTCACCTCCTCTACGTATATACATAATTTAATTCGGAGGCACGGGCTCCACTGGCTGTACGATGAGAGGTGTGCGGTATAAACGTAATATCATATTGGCAAATATAGGAACCCCTTTTTCCTCCTCGACAGCGATGCGGCAAGTACGCGTGTTTCAGCTGTCATTTGATTCTCAAACGCGTGCGCGTCTTTCGCAATGCACATCGTGCTTAATTAATCATTCATCAACTCCTGCGTTGGTACATCGTACGAGTTTTAATTATATTATATATTATTTTTACGTACAAATTGCGAGAAATCAACACAAAGCAAAGTATATTACTCNAAAAAAAAAAAAAAAAAAAAAAAAAAAAAAAAACCGAGCGAGTCCGGCGGGACGAATTACGCGCACTTAGGCGAGCACGGCATCACGATTGCTCATCACGAGAGACGTCACCGACGCAGGCTCACGGCCCGCTATGTCTCTCTTGCTTTGTTGCCTTGAGGTTTTTTTGTTTGTATTTTTGTCCCACACTATTTTGGGGAACAAAAAAAAATTCCTCTCTTCCACCGGCGTGGAACTCTTTGATACGCGATGGGAGAGAGGTCCGCCGATCGCGAACAGCGAAATTCAACTGAGCTCGGGTCGCCCGACGCCTCCAGTTTTTAATATATGAAAAGAGATATCAGCATCTCTCGCGCGCCACTTGCCTCCTCTGTCCGTCTCTCGATCGTCATCGCACGTGTGTATATATATATAAGTCAGTTTAAATTAAGCGCTTCCATGTGTGTTGCTCGCTCTCGCGCCCATTGACTTTTCGGGGGAGTTTGACGGACTCGCTGTACTTACCTGTTCGATAATACGGTGTCTGTGAATCTTTTTTTTTTTTCCAATGTTTCGCAAAAATTGTCAGTGGTTTTATGTACCCAGAAAGAAGGCAAATGTGTAATAAATATGCATTATTGGAGTAGCGTGGGCAATCAGGTTTCAAGTACAATAAACGCCGTAACGCGAGACGATTCCGCGTGTATTATAGGTTTATGTCCAACACGCGCACTTGCGTTATATATATATCGTTTGTTGCGTTTGATCGTATACGAGAAAACGTTGAAGTTATATCTTACAGGACAACGTTATGACCGTAGTGCGATGCAGGAGAGTATATATTAAATATTTACACGTACAAATTGCGAGAAATCAACACAAAGCAAAGTATATTACTCATGTGTAGGCATGCTGTGTGGCAAAAGAGTCGACAAATCACAGGAAAATCGAACAAAACGGTGCGGATGGCTCGTAAAGCTATCAATTATCAATGCACACAAAGAATAAAGTGAAAGGGATTGGAGGTGGAGGGGGGGGGAGGACTTGACGATTACCCGATCCGCTATCGTAAATCCATCGCATGTACGATTATATAAGGTGGAGGTCGAGAAGGTGCGATGAAAGCTCAGAAACCACTACGCGGCCCCATTGGCTATCGACTCGATGGTTTGTATACCTGTGTATACATATGGATCGTATAGAACGTATGTATATAAGAGGTAAGGCTTGCAATTTATCATCGCGTGAAAGGAGCCATTCTGCACCCAATCGGATACAGTGATAGTAACTTTGAGGCACGGTATAAAAGTAAGGCAAGGATGAGCAGGGTCGGTGAAAAAGTGCTTATGTTTCCTCGTAGGGTTTACGTATTGGGTACTTTGCACACAACTGCATGCATGTCCGTGCGTATGTGCATGCACACAAGTGAAAGCTTTTTCCTCCATACGCGTGTATGTGTACGTACTTATGTGGCGTTCGTCGAAATCGCCCGATCAATTTGTCAAGACCGGAAAAAAGGAAAAAGATTACCCGTCCGGGAAATCGATGATCCCGTTGCGTGCCGAAGGCCCCTTTTGCTGTTTTTAGCTCTCTTTATGCCACTGCCTTACCAGCTCGATCAACCGTACCTATACAGCACAGCTCGGTCCATTCGTTGGCGGACTCTATAATATGTGCCTTTGCTCTCGACTCTCCTAATGACCTCCGCCTCACTCTGTAAAATATATACATTTTATTAACCCATTTTTATCATTGACCTTCCAAGGTTCCATTTTTCTCGGTCTCACCCGAGAACAGAGCAGCCAAGTTTGTTCCATCCCTGTTGGTCCACCCTTTGACGCGATAAAGAGTTGGTGGGTTTTCTCGTTCGTCCATTTGTTTGGCTGATGATTTTATCGTCAAAAGGAGACTCTTCTTCCTGTATTTTTTTTTGAGTCCTTTTTCGAGTACGCACGTACACGTTGTTTTTAGACATCACCTTTGCCGAGTACGTGTATCTCGTGTAAAAGTTCCAAACTCCTCCCAAGTGTGGTGTTGAGGCACTTATAGTTTGTATACGAACGCGTTTACACAGTGGTCTCTCGTGCGAAGGTGTCGATTTACCTCCTCTCCACCAGAAAACTAATCCAAGGTCTAAAAGTTATTTGATATATCTGGTGCGCGTTGAAACGTTCCTGCGAACGTCAACAAAAGTGCCCATATATATATATATATATATATATGATTCACGTCACAAAGTTCCGAGGTGGAACGACAAAGGAAGAGATATAGCTTCCCTGTGTACTGCACACCTGCACAATTTTTACGCTATTTTCGTTGCGTATGCGTTCATGATTTTTTTTGGGTCACGACCTCTTGCTTTGTACTTATCCTCCAAGAAAGAGACAAATATCTTTCTCGCTCGCAATAGATTGAACAGCATAGGTATCTGCGTTCAGAATAAAGTTACTACCTTCTGAAAATGACCTCGTCTTGTTCTTCGCGTTGTTAACCTTGTGAATTCTTCTTGAACGTTAAATGTATTCCATGACGATTTATTATAAAAGTAACGACAACAATATTGTACAAGGACTATACGCACTTATAGGTACCTCTGAACTAATTCAAATGAATTGACACCCACCGAAAGAGAAAGTTAGTCACCGCTACTCGAATCACCGTGAAAATGACAACTTTATACAAATTGTTATTCTACAAAAATGATATTCGTATACTGAATCAATCAAGTGACAACATCACGTCTAAAAATTTAAGTTCACTTGAGACGCTAGAAACAACTTTAAAAGAGTTCACCTTTTTGAGAGACCCTAACAACTCCTTTGCCATTATGTAACTTTCTTTAAATAAACAAAATATTGGCACGTGGATCTCTGCATACACTTGCTCTTCATCAATAAAACGCATTTTCTTATTAAACAGGATACAATGCTCCTTTCTCTCTGTTTCCCCTCGTGTTTATACGCCCATACATGTACAGAGCAAACCTCGGTGAACCGTATTATTTTCTCTGGCGCAACATTGCCCCACATACTACTCATGTCATCTCCTTTATTCCCAATCACGCTCAATTAAATACGTTATAATTGTCCTTCGTCGTCTGATCTTTTATTTCGGTTTTACTTTTTTATCACAAGTAATTGTTGCACTAATTCTACGTATTTTTTATCCAGAGCAAAAATATATTTTTTACTTTTAAGTTGAAGTACGTAGGAGAACGACTACGCGATTATGGGTTAAAGGGGTCGCCACCACTATATAGTTACTCCGAAGGAAATTACGAGGGAAATTCGATAACTCTTCCAGAGAGACAGGGGACGAGGATAATGGAACGCTAGAGGCTGTTCATTCTCTCTTTCTATTAAATATTATGAGGAAATCGTTGGCAGATCTTTCAACAATGATACGCTTTTCAAACTTGATCATTACGCCGAGTACCAATTAAAGGCTCGCTAGGAATATATTTACAAAATTTAATTCAATCTCCTCTTGGCTTGCCCACCAATTTCAACAATAAAAGCATTTTAATCACATTAAAAACCACCCAATGGACTTGTCGCGGTACCAACAAACGACTGTACGTATTAAATTTAACCGCGCAACGCTGTAATATTATAAAGAGTTTGAATTAAATACTCTGGCTCGCGGAAGCGACGATTGGCAAAAGAGATACACGAAATCACCCAGACTCTAAACACAAATTTAGAATCCATATATATACTTTTACCTATGTAAGCGTACACCTGTGCCTCTACTGTACGTATGTGCAATAATTGCCACGAGTCTGGATGCAATTAATTTTCGACCCGACGCTCGGTAAACGCTTGCCCGTCGTAGTTTTCAGCCAACAATTTAGGCTGCACTTGCCCCTTGTAGCTCGAATAATCGCTCGCACGCGTAATGCGCCGTAAGCTTCTCAAGGCCCGTGTCGTTTCAAAGATTATATTTACAATACGATACAATGTGTTCGAGGCGGAAATTTAGCCTTTTTTTTTTTTTTTTTTTTTTTTTTTCATCACAAATTACACAATTGTTTTTTCATTGGATTATTTGATCAACAAAACATATGTATAGCGTTGGGCCTCTAAAACTCTCACGAAGCTATGTAGTGTCCATTGGTTTGCCCGCGGTCAAAACATCGCGAAGATAATAATTTCATGTAGGTATACACACGTGTTTTTCTCGCCCGATATTTTGAACGCGACGCAACGTTTACTCTGCCAGCGTGAAACTCTTCTCACGTGTGGGCAATATACATATAAAATATGTAAGATAGGTATTGGGAAGAAAGATTAGCCAAAAAGTGATAATTGGACGCGAGAGAGATACGCCACGTGCGGCTGTCCGCGCCTCTATTATTAGCCAAATAGTTTCGCAAGCTACTTTTCAAAGACGGCGTGTATGTATTGTGATGTTGTACCATCGTATTTTCACCGGCGCTCCGTCGAAATCATCAGCTGCGTTGGCATAGCTGGTGTGCCCTTGAAGCGCAAAGTCTATGCATTAGCCACATATATTATACATATACCATACCAACGTTATCAAGTATAGGCGATTTACGCTTACAGTCGCGACACCGTGGGCCGTCCAATTTTAGATATCGCGCTGGTATTGGTTTGTTGATACCCACTGAGTAAAGCTCTTTTTTAAAGCTGCTATATCGTAGGTGTGTTTTGATGCGTGGCATCTCGCACGAGAGAGAAACATTGGAAGTTGGTTAGCTACGTAAATAAACAAAGGGGGACCAAACTCCTTAATTTTTGGCACTGTTTGGCGCACGTTGGTACGCTATTGGGGTTTTATTTTTGATGCATCTATTAGCCGCGAAATTTCCGCTGTTTTGGATGAAATTATCCGTGAAATCTTAATTTTTCCCCTTATATTTATAGTTATTTGCTGAATGTTTACTATTTGAAAAACGTGTCAGCTTCAAATTAAAACCACTCGTATGAATATTCACTAGTTCATTAGTTAAAATTAAGCAGCTGAAAAAGAATTTGTGATTTACCCTTGACGAATTTTTTTTCATCACCTTGACGTTTTACGTTGATTTGCTACCTTTTAATGATTCCAATATAGTAGTACCAGAACTAGAGTCACTGACGTACAACATTGTACATATTAAGCACACTGCACATTTCAATCGTGTCTCTTTGGGACGTTCATGTCACAAGAGAATAAAAATTGATCGCCCATTAGACAACGTTCGCATTAAGGTCGAGTAACACTTGTGCCATTTATTTTTTCATACTGCGACTTTTATGTAATAATTTTTTTTTCTCCCTCTCCGTGTGCACGTACCATTGCATAAAATGATTCATTGACATCAAACGGACAATTAACGGAATGAAATACGAGCAGTTGCGCACATTTGTCAGCTTTAACGGATTTCGTAAGTCTTTTTGGCGTCTAAATTATTAATACGTAGAGAGTGTCCATGACATGCAAGAAATTTTTTCTTTTTTTTTCTACCGTAGCATTAAAATCCCTCGAATAAAGAGAATTTTTAAGCTGATCGAAATTGTTTTTCAGATTTTTCACTGCTCGAGAAGAATCAACATTTTTCTGAACGTATGACTTTTAGAGGGCACTTATAAACTGTAAAGTGTTTGTGATTTTTTTTTTTTAAATTATCAGATAGTAAAAACAAAAAAAAAAAACAACTACATGTACACCACCAATTATCTATAGCTTTCGCATTACGTGTACTCGTGTGCGACTTACGTGTCGAGTTTGTATAATATATACTTACAGCGACGCTATCGGCTTACGTAGAATCGCGAACGACGACGACGCGCTGCATGAGGTTCGTGACCGCTTCCGAAAGGGACAGGAGCGCCAACACCACCCCGACAACAGTGGGAAGCCTTACATGCGCAAATAACCCTCGATTCCGGCTTTGGCTTTATACTACAACTCTTTCTCTTATTTTTTAAAAAATTTTTTATTTATTTATTTTATCTTTTTTTCGAGTGTATACGTACTTCCGACGGTTACGTGTGAATTCGAGTACAATGAAAAGGAAGCATTTAATTCTACCAATAGAACTGTTGAATATGTACAAGTGCTTGTGTGTTGTACTGATTTTCCGGTAAACTGGGTGAGCTTGCAGTTAACTAATAAATAAAATAAATTAACCCAAAGAACTAAAAAAGGTTTTTTTTTATTTCTCAATCATTTCAAGAACTACGCAGATATATTGAGCGACCCAGTTAATTAAATCGAAGAAAATATTTAGTTGATTGAAAAATCGTTTTTCATAATTTTTTTTTCCGTTGTATTGAAATACATTTTTTTTTTTTTAAATTGGATCGCTGAATGTGAAAAACTTTAAATATTGATAATTTAAAACTCACAAAAACCAATTTTTACTGTATTGATCAACGTAGAGTTTATGTATACTAAAAACGAGAAGAGAAAAAATACTCCTCTCAGCAAATTGCCGCTTCATTTTCTCCAACAATCACAAGTGGGGGTGTACACACACGCCCGTGCTCCTGCATGCATGTTTATTACAGTAATCAGAGTCCCCTTTCATGCACAATTTCTCTAATCGCACCTCATGCAGCTCCCCTTTTACCCTCCCGCTCTTTTCTCCACGGGTGTACTCTCGACGTTAAATTTTTTCCATTATACTTTACACACTATCTCCTCGCTTCGCTTTTATTTCGCGTTCACGCACGGATATATTATAATACGTATATGTACAGCCCAGCGCGTCACTTTATTTCATTAACCTCCAACGTCGAGCTGAATAACTTTTATTATTCTCTACTATATCACAACGTAGCAGCGCTGGAGCACGAAACTTGGGATTTTTTTTTTCTCTTCAAAGTCGTTCAATATTATTTCAGGTGTTCAGATGTTGAATGGCTATAGTTTTTCGGCTTCTGTCTATATGTACGAATTTCAATTTTGACTCCCTTTACGCTCATCCTCGCTTTTGCTCTTCTGATACGCTTTACAAATACATACTCACACGCTCGTACGATTTTTTTCTCCATTTGCAAAATTTTCAGGCCGTATCTATTCGTACTGTTCTTTAAAATACATCTTTCTGGTGTTGCTGCCGCTGTCCCAGTTTAATTACTTTTTTTTTTTTTTTTTTTTTTTTTTTTTTTTTTTTTTTTTTTTTAATACATTTATCTTTATGATAACTTTAAGAAATATAGTATTCGTAGATTGTAGTCACAATGTTTGTTGTTTGTTCAATCTTGACATGTAATTTATTTTAAAGTGATGCAAAAAAAAAAACAATGGGGTTAGCCAAAGAAGACGTAGCAAGCATTTTAATCCTAAGTAGTCGTTATTCTTACCCCTATAATTTTATTTACTTGTTTATTTCTTTCTTTTATTGAAAGTTTTTCCAGTGCTTTGTAGTGTAGATCCAATATGTTATTCATATCACTAACTGTATGAATATCAATTTGTTGAAAATATTGGAAAAATATCCAACTAAAGCGGTACGCCAATGTACGATTCATTCATCGATCGTGGGCTCCTTTAAAAGCTCGCGTTCGCACCGTAAGCTCTCCCGAGTCCTCCAGCTTTATTTTCTCGCACCCTTGGCGAGCTACAGAGTTACCCACGACCCTTCTCGCAAGAGCGAGCACCCTGCCGTGCCAGGGTCACATTTGCGCCAAGAAGATGAAGCCGGTGTGCTATTATGCGCGGGAAAGTACAAGAGTATAGTAGTAGTAGTCAGCTGTTGCCGGCCTGCGACCCTGTTTTTTTTTTTTTTTCTTCTTCGTGAGCAAAGTGGTAAGGCCTGCCCCACCCACCCATGCCTTCCCTCGCACGTATAAAGTATAGATACGGGCGCGCAGCTTCTTATCGAAGGGGAAATCGATTTTTCTCACGAGCTGAGGAAAAAGCGCCACACCACTGCACTACACCGGGGTGGTGGAATTTTTATCAGCGAATCAAGAAAGACTCGTGATGTTGACGCGTCGGGATTTTTTTTTTCTCCTAGTGGATTAGTGTAGATGGGTTGGGGGGAGAGGGGTCCCCAATGGCGTCTTCCAATCAAGTGTGCTGGGCTCGTTCTTTTTTTTGTTATGTGAATAAGCCGTTGGGGTGTCTGATTGGCTCGAGCGCGCTTGGAAAAAGCTTCCAACTTAATACGAGTGGTGCTCGAGGAGAAATCTCTCTCTCTCTTGTTTTTTCTTGCCGACAGGGAGGAAGGGAGACATGATCTAAATTGGATTGGGCTGCGGAAATGGGGTCAACCTTGACGATGTAGACCAAATCGATTTGTTTGTGTTTCATTGAAAACGAAGCCCAATGGCTTTTTTACCATCACTTTTTCCAAGTTCTCCAATGTATGATAGTTGTGGCCTATAATTCACCTCGTAATTCACGGCACATGGATCACATTAATATTTTTATTAATGATATCTACGTGGCAAATGTATGCCAACCATTTATAAGTTAACTTGTGTAAACAATGAGGGTTGACGACACTGGCCGTTGCCGTATTTACCCCCTTCCGTGTAACGATTACGTCGCTTTGATATACACGAGTACCGATATACGTACTGTGCCTGTACAGTACACCGTATCGACATGTACGACCGTTCCCTTTGCTTATCGATTGTCAATTAGAAGAGGAAGAGAGAGAGGGAGGGAGCGTGTGTATAAGGCAGGCAGGTATATTTTTTGGCAAACTTTTTTTTTCCTACATACTGAAAAATTTATTCAAGTTGTGTGTTTGTACCGAACACATTTTGATTATTTTATCATCTACGGTTTTTTTTTCCCTCGCATTCACATTAATAAAAATTTGCATGGAAACTTGGTAAATTTCGAGATACGAATCAAAAACGTGCCTCGCTTCTACGCGCCGGATTACGTATTGTATACTTACGTGTACATTATGATACGTTGCTAGAGGAGACAGGGGCTTTTGGGAGGGTTTACGGTGTACGCGTTCAGTCACGTACAATATTAAAGCTCGCGCAATCCACGTCCACCACTTTATACGATGGAAATAAATTCAGGTGTCCCTTTATATTAATGGCACGTGTATTTATTATATCCCTCTTATCTCTTTTGTTGGATTACAAGAGTGCCGTTTTTTTCCTCTGTTTTTTTCGACGTAATTTTAAGTGTAGCTTTGCTCCGGAACACAATAACGGGTGCCATTGTCTCATCAACGATTTATCGATGAAACATTTCTTTTTATTCAAAATTTTGACGAGAAAATGAACCAAGTGACATCAGCATGTAAAAAAAAAATGAAAAGAAAAAAAAAAAAAAAAAATTGGATCCGATGGACACTCGAGGCACTTGTAGACATTTAATCAACGGCCTCCTTGTATCCCAACATCGATTTCTCCGCGCTTGCCCTGACTTCCGGCCTCTGAATGAAAAGAGCTCGGAATCGCGATCCTCCGACTCATTGAATGAACATTCCTGAATGACATCGCAGTCTTCCATCGATTGACACGCGACATCGCTCTACACCTCCTTTCTTATGAATATGAAAAGCCATCGTCCCAGCCCTGCTATGAAGAAAAAATAAAAAAATTCTCGAGCAGTGATATACTCGTACACCCTTATACATGTCTGCTGGAGAAAAAAAAATCTTGAATTCAATTGGAGTGACAAACGATTGTTGAACGGTTTAAATGGAGTAAGTTACAATAGTCCACCTCATTGCTAAATTTTCAAAGTGAATCGTCCAACATTTGTGAGGGATATTTAAAAAAGAGAGATGGAGAAAAGTATAAAAGACAAGAGAGAGACCCGACGGGGGTTACAAAACAACGTGCAATGTCCCATCGGGGGTCGGTATACATATAGCTCAGCTTTATTGTGACCAGTATCGATTCAATGTCAGCGACCGACCTCTCCACGCACCCTCATCGCGTCTCTTTCCCTCTTTCCGCGTTGGCTATATAATATGTCCAATGGTGTAATAGCCGGTCTGCAGTGACGGCGTCGTTCGGTCTAGCTCGAGCCACCCCTTCTTTCTTCCTTACTTCCTTTGCTCCGTGCTGCGCATTGTAGATATGATACACCACACGATTCGAGACCCCATGCGGGCTTTTTCTCCCTGTACGTGAGGCCAAGTGTATAAAGTCGACCCTCTTCACCGCTACTACCACGTACCCCGACTACTACCCTCGGGCCTATCAAATATTTACACCGCGGATGATAGTATATACGCATAGAGAGGGATTCGCGAGTATATTTTAGCCGATCGTGTGCGCGAGGAAAGTTTTATGTGCCCCATGGCGTGCGTGACGTATATACACGTGTGATTACGTCGACGACGGTGGAGCTTTGCTCCCAATGTGGTGGTTGCGTTATTATACTTTGTTGGTTTCCGATCTCCGAAGCGTTTGCCATTCTTTTTTTTTTTTTTTTTTTTTTTCCCCGCGCGCTTTTTTTTACGGAAGAATAGAAACTTGCTTTCTCGAAAGCACTTTCGACGCGTGCTTTACGAGAGTCCACGGTAATTAGCCTCGTCTCGAGTGCGTTGCTCCCTCGGCGCGATTCATGAAATTTTAATGAAACAAAGTGTGCTCGCGATGAATTTTACCTCGCAAGCCATATGTAATTTTGCGATTTTTCCACAGCACTGTATACTCTCGCGTGCAGTCTAAACTATTTGTTGGTCGCGATCAATCGCGTGGAAAAACTATGGTGGTCGTGAGGCTATTAATTTCTTTCCCCCTTTTCTCGGTACTCGGTGATGTTTTTAATTTGCAAGACCAATCTAATCCCTCTTGAAGTTTCGTCAGGCAGCGAGTAAATTTTCTGGAAAATTCATACAAAGATCACTGAGAAATCGAAGATGGGCGGAAAAATTTAATAGAAAAGTCACCCAGTTTTAAACCAGAATGCGAGCCAAGAGAAAGAGCTGCATCGCGGCGCGTAAAATACATACATCACGTGTGTGACGATAATCTTACGACATGCTAAAAGCGCGGACCACGTAATGTATACACTTCATTTCGCGCCGGCTACAAATCTCACGGTAATCTCGGCTCGTAAAACGCCGCGACTCTGTTGAAAGCCACGATTTCACGGCCACGATTGTAGTACCTTATTATACGTTACGTGGCACGTGTTAGAGAGAGAGAAAACAGTTATCACATTTCGCGAGCTACTATTTTACAGTAGGTGTACATTTATATCTACGCGTGGTGGTGAATTCAAGTTGAAGCGTGACTCTCTTGTGGGGACAAAAGGTGTGTCTCCGGAACGCAGACATAGTCGTAAATTATACACGGCGAGTGGTACACGTGGGTGGATTGTGTTTCACACACATATATATATATATATATACACTCAACTGGTGCACCGAAAAGTCTTTTGGAAAAAAGTTTTTTTTTTTTTCCTCCGAAACAATTACTTGAATTTTTATTTGTTACTTCCATTTGAGCAACGAGAAATCAAAGCGCGCTTCCACGCACTAATCGATCATTCAGATACCAACTTGTGAGAACAATTATTATTGTCCCATGGATAAATCTACGTAATATTACGTATATAATTATATACGTCTCTAGAAACAATTTGGTTTTCCCTACGAAAATTTATTCAGAAAATTGAGATCCATTGCCTCGACTCCCTTTCTCGCTCGCTGTAGCTTTCGCCGACTAGTGAGAGAGAGAGAGAGGCATTAATTAACCTGGACTGGGCCCGGTCCAATGGTAAAAATAGCCCCGAATGGAGCCATTCACGAGTCCGTGGCAGCCCTGCGATCAATCTCGAGAGTGTAAGCGATCGGAGGGAAGCCCAACCCAAGAACGACTTCCTCGTGTGGGTACAGGCCACGCAGTCGTCGTATAATATAAAAGGTGTGGGAGTCGAGGGCACTTTGTCTGGATCAGCCGAAAAGCGTGTAATGACAAAGGGGTTGGGCCGATGTATATGTATATGTACATATACACGTATCGGCACCCCCAATGCCGCTCTCTCTCCTATTTATCGAGGACACGATTGCCGATTTGTCTCTGTCTTTCGCCCCCCGGACGCGCGCGTATTTTTCGACGCCCGGCGTTGTCGATTAAAATTTACAGGGGCACGGGATTTCTCGCCACGCTACGGATCAAACTCCTCCCACGACCTTCGCAAAGAGAATCTCTCTGACCTAAATTGGAGTGCGCGCGAAGGTTATCCGTTTCTTCCCCCTCCATTATACTTTATACGTACGTGGTGGGGGGAAGTTAATTGCGAGGCTGTTTTTTAATTATCATCCGGTGCCGGTGCACGGAGAGCGAAAAAAAAAGGCCGAGTGGGGTGCGTGGATCAGGGTGAAGGTACGCGAGAGCGCGCTGACGAGTTTAAAATAAGTGGAAATAGCTGCCTTTTTTTTTTTGTTTTAATGTATTTAATTTAGTTTCGCGCAAATTTTAACACCAGAGGGACAATAAACGAGCATGGTTTTGGTGTCTTACACGTGTATATTGAACGAGCACAAATTGATACATAGGGAAACGACAATTGGATGAATGCAAGTCCGGACGATTATATGTAGAATATAAGAGAGTCGAGACGAGCCGTTCGGTGCATATTTATAGTATGGATGCAAAAATAAACGCGAAACGAGCAGAAATAGCTGAATGTTTATTGACCAGGTCTATAAATATGCGGACGCGAGAACGGAGCTGACCGCGTGCTTCGCGCGATCGGAAATAAAACACGCGGCGCCTGCAACGTAAAAAAAAAAAAAAAAAAAAAGAACAAAAGTATATAGCCTTTAACAAATTCATTGACTCTGCTTGCGAGACGAGGGAAAAAAAAAAAAGTGTCCACTAGTTCAGAAACAACATCACGCACCTACATGTATAGTTGATACGATGAATGATGATAAATGAGAAGGAGGGAAAAAAAGGAAACGTCGTGTCGAGCATGAAAACAAAATTGACCTTGTCCTCACGCGACGACGCCGACGTGGAATTCCGCGGGGGAAAAAAAAAGGAGAGTGTGAGAGCCTTGTGATTTGCGCACACTTTGTCGATGGTATAACATATATATACTAAAAGAGTATATAATAGGGCTCTCGGTGGAAAAATTCCGAGAGCCGAAGCTTTTCCACGACCGTGCGTCACGATGTGGTACTCGCGGGCCTGTGCATCGCGTCTGTAATTGAGATGACGGGGCTGTGGGTGTGACCTACAGAGGCGAGATGTATGCGATCGGAAATAAGGAGCAGTGAATGGAAGAGGAAAATAAAGTGACCTTCGGGTAATGTCTTTTCGTACCCTCCTTCGCCTCGTATATGCTTGTGTATATATTATGTACACCAGAGTTGTGAGGTAACGGAGGTAGGACGCCCGTGAAATTTAACGAGCTCTGTTGTAACAAAGTGCGCCGCGGAATGGTCGTACACCGAGAAACTCCATTTGATAAAGAAAAATTCGAATTTATTCGTACGTACCTTCGTTCGGGTGGACTCTTTCTCCCGGTTCATGAATAGTACTTTTTTCATCTCCCCCCCCCTCCCCCAAAAAAAAGAAGAAGAAAATAAAAATTTCCATTGATAAAAACGTGGTATGGAAAAAGGGAGCAAGCAAAATAAAGGAACGACTGTACTATGTCTCGTGTGTACAGTTGGTAAGTATACGTGCTCGAGTTGGGAGAATTTGAAAGAGAAGGCGTAGTAGCAGGGCACGCGATGCCTCGCGCACATTACGTCTATTATGAGCGAGTAAGAGAGAGAGAGAGAGAAAGAGCCATCACAAGGTGGTTGTTGCCTTTATTTATGGATAGGTCGCGAGAGAGTCTCAAAACGTGGGCGGCCGGGGAGTATAGGTATATATGTACCTACGTGGTATAAGTACATTGCAAGGAAAATAAAAGAAACGAGAGAGAGGGAGAACCGACGTACCTACTGTCGTGTACGCGCTTCGTATGTATCTATAAAGGTTCGCGGGACCTAAATATAGCACGAGTGTGCGCAATGCTTGTAAAGTCTGGCCACGGCTATATGGGCTACGGTACTACGTAGGAGACCGCGCGATAAGAGATCCAGATGTGTGTGTTTTCTTGTGTGATACAGGTGGTGGAAAATGTACAGCCATTAGCGTATGATTCCACATAAAAATAATTATCTCTTTGAAAAAAGAAACAAATAAAACACATTCATATATCAGTGGAGATGGGTGAAAATTCGTAAACTATACCCTCTACTAAGTGTGTTTGTTTTCTCTCTCTGCCGATCATTTTTCTGTACATTCATTTGTCTTGTGGATTCAAGTAATGGCTGGGTCCAATTAAATTTCAAAACCTTATATTTTTTTGTGGAATCACTCGCGTTTGCCAAAGTTACCTACGTGTTGCAAGAAACGAGATTTTTTTTTTTTCACCTGCCCATCTATTCAGGTCTCGCGGACGCTCTTCTCTTATTTTTTTTTGCCCGTGTACCGTGTAAAAGTACGTGCTGGCGTCAATTGACAGCCCGCACGTTTTTCTTTCCTTTTACGTGCGGTAAATGGCGCGTTGAAATTCCCGTCTTTAGTCGGGGCATTAGGCGTTTTTTTTTTTTTCTTCTCAACTTTGGTAAAAATATGCGCTCCCAGACGTTCGTAAAAGTATGGGCGCAATGCAAACGCCAAGTGCGTCTTTATTTCTCTCTCTCTCTCGAGAGTGAAAAGATAGCTCCGCCACTTGCTTCGCGAGGGTTCGGAATGTGCTCCGGCACTGCCGAGGAATTTACTGCACGTATATACCCTATGCTGCAACAACTGCACGTATATACTCTGGATTTCTCCCTCTACGGAGGATGACTACGACCGTTTTCTTTTCAATAGTCTTTTTGCGTTAGATTTTTTTCTTCCTTCCTTGGGTACAGTCCGCTTTTATGTTAACGTTTCGACCCAATATTTGGAACGAATGAATTTTCAGTCCATATCGTTTTCTTTACTCTCTACACTGATAAATTTTTTATCGGAGCAAACGTGATTTTTGTTTGCTTACGAGAAATATTTGCCCTCGCACATTGTATACATAATATATGTACACCCAACATCGGAATGTTCGTACTAAATGAAAAACACGTTGGTCTTGTGTTTCAGGCTGTGCACGCTGACGTTGACCCGCCTGGTGATACTCCGGCCGCTGGGCTCGGACCTAGCCTCGGTGAGCATAGCCGTGAAGATGCAGAGCTCGAAGCGAACGCTGCGCTCGAACGAGATGGCAATGCCACCGGGTGGTATGCTCGACACCGAGCTCGAGCTCCAGTTTGCCCTCCAGTACCCGCACTTTCTCAAACGCGACGGCAACAAGCTGCTCGTGCTCCTGCAGAGGCGCAAGCGCTACAAGAACAGGACGATGCTCGGGTACAAGACCCTCGCCGAGGGTGTCATCAACATGGCGCAGGTTGGTCAATTTTTTTTTTTTTTCATCCCCCACCTCAGTATGGAGGTTCACCCCGAGTCGACAAAATAACTTGTAAGAATTTTTATTGTTTAATCCTCTTTTTATTGTACATTTTACTTTTTCATTCACTATCGTATTTTCGCTTTCCTAAATGAACATTTACGCAATTACCTGCACACTCGATTGATCTCGGAAAAGCATCTCTCGTTCAAACAACGCTGCATCAGCTAATGCTCAGAAAAGAAAAGAGTCCCCTCGGTCGCGTATAGGTGTGCGGACAAAACGCGACATGACACGTTTGATTGCACTCGCGGTAAAAGGGAATTTTTTTTTTTTTTTTTTTTCTAACAAAGCACTTGGCTCGATGTGCACGTGTATCCGCTTCCTGGTGTAGTGCACGTAAGAGATCGATTTTCCGAGAGGAACGGAGGCGGGTTAATCCGCACAGTCTAAATAGGTCGCCGTGCCTTTGGCACTAAGGTATACACGTATCTTTGCTTGCACACTCTGTATTAATTGCGAAAAACGAGTAGACTTATACATACGGTTCATTTTTCGAATGAAGAGGTCAAGTGTGCTATGGAGGTGATGCGGGTGCTTCGCGCAAATTTCCGACTCTGCTCTCTTGAGCCGAACCGGTGGAAAAAAAAAAATTCAACACATTTTGGGCACCGATTCGGCTCAAGGGGTAATTGCACATATAATATATTGACGTAATGGTCGGTGGTTGGTTAACGCGTTGTGTCCCCCCTTAACAACGTCAGGTGCTTCAAAAGCAAATGGACCTGGAGCTGGAGCTCGTCTCGGACAAGGCGGAAAAATACGGGGGCCACTCGCTGGCGCGCGTCCACGTGGTCGCGTTGTGCAGCCAGCCGGTCGATCACGACAAAAGACTGATGAACGATCCGCACGAGCGGCTCTGCCAGGAGTTCAGCGACGAGGAGGAGGAGTTCAGCTCGGAGGCCGAGGCCGAGGGTAGCGACAGCGAGCCCACCCTCGAGGTCCACAGGCGGAAGAGCAGGACCAAGATACCGGCCAACGCGAGGGTACGCGAAAGCTCCTTTTTTTTTTTTTTTTTTTTTTTTCTCTACATCGATCAAGGATTCTCCGGTGTGTTTTTACATGTTTGCTTGTGTTTTGTTCCACATTTCCCTGGGGCGATCGCAGCAACGAAACCTGAAGCAGAAATTCATCGCTCTGCTCAAGCGGTTCAGGGTGTCGGAGGAACTGGAGCAAGATCAGGAGGAAATCGGCCAGAAATTAGCCAGTAAGTTTAATCGATATTTCATCATGTGTGTGTGTGTGTGGATGCACGTATAATATATGTCAGGCCGTTAATTGCTTCTCGTGATTAAATCAAAGCGTATCTACATGCTCGGTCCTTGACGAGCTTGAAATTTGATATGCGCTCATCACCTCCTGGATATGACTATTTTTTTTTTTTTTTAATAATTTTTGACGAGTAGCGTTTTGTTGAGTGGGTGAATAAAATTAAATGAATGACCTTCAGCCGACGACATGGCGATAGAGGAACTGTTCGACGAGCTGGACGACATGTCGGATAGCGGCCCGGAGTTGGACACGATGTCGGTCAGCAGTACGCCGAAGCCATCGCTGCGGCCGTTCTTCAGCTCGAGCCGGTCGCTCCTGGCACCGCCGCATTCCGGTAAACTGGCCCTCTGATGTATATATATCTCACGCTGATGCTTATCAAACTTTTTTTTTACCTATACATACATATTATGTGTCTATTGGGAAGTACTCTTTTGCTACAGCTTATTATATAATATTATACATACTTACTCTTCATCTCTCCTGTGTAATCTGTTTTTTTTTTTTTTTTTATTGCGCATATCGTTGCTACAACCGTTATCGATCTTTTTTTATTTTGTTTTTTTGTACCTCGATCTCACCACCATGCCATATACATTTTGTATTTTTTTTTTTTTTTTTTTTTTTTTTTTTTTTTTTTTTTTTTTTTTTTTT
>NW_019379531.1:1796753-1808437 GCF_000648655.2 Copidosoma floridanum | reverse complement strand
TTTTTTTTTTTTTTTTTTTTTTTTTTTTTTTTTTTTTTTTTTTTTTTTTTTTTTTTTGCAACAAAAAATTTCATCAGTGATGTAAATAAAAGTCACATTAATTTTTTTCTTCACAAGTATGAAATTTATATTCAACAAACACGCCAAGTTGAAAGCATTAAAACGCACCTTCATCCCACACACACAGCTATGTACATCCATTTTAATTTTCAAACTTCATTTTCCCACTAATGTTCGACGAGAGTAATTGTTTGCTTTTTTGTTGAAAAAAAACGAAAAATCACACAAAACAATCGAAAAAAAACGAAAAACAGGTTTTTCTTGACCAAAAAAAAAAAAAAAAAAAAAGCACCACCACGCGCACAAAAAACAGAAGAAAAAAAAAATCGAGTCCTGGGTCATTGAAACGTGGCCGTGTTGCAGAGCGCGGCGTGGACCGGCAGAGCGACGACAGCTCCCGTCGAGCGGACAGCGACTCACACGCCGAGAACTGGACGGACCACGAGGCAAACGACCCGCCGAGCATAAACACCCTCACGGGCTCCCCACCAAAGTCCGCCAACGAGCAACAACAGATGATGATGACGATGATGCAACAGGTGATACAACAATCGGGCGGCAAGGACAAGAACGAGGGCGGCGACCGCAAGAGCCGATTATTCGCCAGAGACCGGGGCACACCTGGCAGCAACAAGACCAAGAAGCACAGCTTGAGCGTCGACCTCAAGCCCGTCGGTGATCTCAACAGTGCCGAGGTAAACCAACGTTTATCATATATACCGGCCAACGTAAATTCATTGTAAATAACGCTTTTCGTGGGCAGCCGAGGAAAGCACTGGTGGAACAACTGGGGCGAGTCCTGCCCGACGACACCCTTCCAGAGTCGGTGGCGCTGATCTCCCTGTCCGATCCGGGGGGAGCGGTGTTGGCTGCTCGCCTGCAGGAGCGAAACATCAAGGTCCTGACCACCGCCTCGTCGGCCGACGTCCGCGCCACCTTCACTTGTCTGATTGCCCGGATACAGAAATTGTAAATACCCACTCTGCAACTATACCCCTCTTGGCTAATAGGTACTTTATACACGTGGTGTTTTTTTTCCTCAGCTGCAACAGTTCGGCAAAGCCACCGGCCCCGATAAAGGTCGTGACCGCGGGCGGTGACAGCTTCGTGAATACGGTGCTGCGACACTACGTGGACCTGTTGAGCTTCAAGCCGCCCGACTGGCAGAACCACATGCGATTCCTGATCGTCCCCCTCGGCTCGAACAGCCTTTCCAAGTACCTCGCCACGATAGACACGAGGTACGCGAGCCTCTTTGGGGACGAGTGGCGGGAACTGGCCGAGCGCGAGGCTGCCGGTGCGAGCGAGAGCGCTGCCCGCGTCACCGAGTACCTGGCCACATCCGCCACGACTCTGCTCCTGCCTATCGCCGAGGCCATGGTCACCTACAGGTCAGTATCAATTATTGGAACGCAACGCGCAATACGTATGTACACTATGTACACTCAGCTCGGTGTTTCTTACACAAAGCGGCAAAGACCTATAAATGTGCAGCGTGTAAGTATATAATCGAGTTGGTAAATAGCTGATGACATTCATATCGTCGCAGCGCGTAATGAATTACAATGTGCCGATTTCCGTGACAGGGAGACGGATGACAGTAGTCAAATATTCGTCCCGTTCGTGAACGACGTGAGGGTGGGTTGCCCGGAGAGCAGTGCCTCGGCGTCTGTCGACCTGGACGAAATGGGTGGTACGGGCTCGGGTTCGCCGCCGTCCCTGCCACCGGCCTCGTTGCCGCTGTGCCCGCCCCCGGGACGTCTGACACCCCCGAGCAGTCCCAACGTTGGCCAGCCCCGGGACGGCTGGGAGCCGGTGGAGCTGCAGCTCGACTACTGGGGCAAGCCAACTCTCGGTGAAAAGGGCAAGAATTCGCTGAGGCAGGCCTTCAAGGTGCTCCACGTGCAGAGGCTACCGCCACCCGGCGAGGCGCCCGGGCAGAGCTTGTACATGAATTACATGACCAAGGAGAAGAAGCAAAAGAGTGAGTTCTCTCTATTTTGTTTATCCATCGAGTCACAAATCAACGAAGATCCTCTTAAAGTGATGATAACAAAACCACCACAAGCTGCTTTAAGATGGTTTCATTGATCGAGGCCGTGGACGGATTAAAACGTGTATTTGTTTCAGTAATGAGGCTTGGCAAGAAGAAGGAAAAGGAAAAGGAAAACGAGCCAAAGAGCCAGCAGGTCGACGGCGTCACGCGACTGATATGCTCGGCAAAGACCCACAACATTCCACTAAGAGGTAAATGCTAAAGAAATCAACATAAACTACAGTGCGCGCGCTCCCGCTACGTTTTTCATGATAATTACGAAATTGGGGGCTTTCGCGATGAATGATATAGATCTTTGAAATGAGAGAGCTCGGCAATTTGAAATTTTGAGGCTCGTCGTGGGCAACCAATGGGATTTTCTTGCCTTTTTTTCCCCCCAACAAAGTTCTCGAAAAAATGTACGCAAACGGCTAATGCTTGGTGGTGGCTATAGGTTTTTCATCGGGACATTCGTGACAACTGTACTGCGGTGGTGTAAGAGAAGAAAAAAAAAATAGTTATATCGCAACCTTGTCCTCGATCGGAAAGTTAAAAAAAACAAACATGTAATTATTAAGCTATTAGGATCGCGAGTTGTAAAACGTCATCGAGATGATTCACTGCGGATTATGTGCCTATGCGACGGGAAACCTTAAATTTTATTTATCGTTTGTTAAAAAATTTCAGCCGTAAACGAATAATACAAATAAACAAATCACTCGGCAAACTGCAGCTCCGCGCGAGCGCTCAAGTTGACGAGTCGTCGTTGGCTGTATCAATTCGCTAAATCAATGTTATTTCTGAAAATACCCCCACAGTGAGCATCGACGGGACGGAATGGTACGGCGTCAAATTCTTCCAGCTGTCGGCCCAGTGGCAGACGCACATCAAGACCTTCCCGGTCGCGATGCTGGCCTACAACTCCCAGCAGCAGATGCCCAATCTCACGTGAATCCTTGACTTGGTGGCGCGACGCCGTAGTAGCACGTTAGATACGGAGAGGAGAAAATACGATGATGACGATAACAATAACGGGGAGGTGATAGCAGCACGCGCGCACACGCCGGCAAGAGAGAAAATATAACTAAGATTATATATACATAATATATACATANGCTTCAGTTTTTATGATAGAAATTTATCGTCATTTTTCAACATAAGCTTCTATTGAAATATGAAGGTCATAAAAATGAGCTATTCGATTGTAACTATATCTCGAATTAAAACAATATACTCTGGTCTTTTACTGTTTTTAATAAACGAATAATAAACAAACATGTATTTATATTATTTATTTATATGTCCAGTAAGGTACGAAAATAAAAATTTGATTTAATTTTAAGATTCATAGTTTGAGGTGCATGATATTTTTGGACGTACAAAACAAACTCCTGTAAAATGCTCTAGAGTTAAAATATATGCTAATAACATTGTTCAGAGTACAGTTATAAGATTTAATAATAATAATAGTAATAATAAATATAGTCATCGTGGGTGTGTGTTTGATGCAATATAGTATTTTAACAAGGCAACGTGTGAGCTCGTACGTTTTGTCGGTTGATGAAAAATTAAAACGGAAGATCGGTTGTGAGGTAACGCAATTTCGCATCGCTTTAATTATATTAGTATTTATTACATGTAGTCATATAATTATGTATATTTTTATGTATATGCAACAACGTTTGAACAAACGAAACACTAAACGTCGGATTGAAGGTACTAAGACGTGTTTTTTTCATGAGACATGAGTATACATTTAAGGCAAGTGAAGTCGTGATAATTTATAGAATATCAAAACTAAACAAATACTCTTTTTAAGTAAACGTAATTATCGATATTTTTTAAATATATTATTTAATCTCGCCGATAGGTTAAAATTTTAACAGAGAAAATAAATAGATTCATCAAATGACTTTTTAAGATACAATTTATTGAAAAGCAGATTTATTGCTTAAGCTTTAAACTATTATGAAGAATTTATAGTTCCGAATCTGAGTGTCCAATCGGATTAAAAATTATTATTTAGCATATGTTCATAAAAAAAAAAAAAAAAATTCGGCCAAATATAACAAAAAAAAATTACAAATGAAATTTTTATACATTTGACTCTGCAAATAACACATGTAATTTATTATTCAAAGGCATATACAAAACTTGGCCCAGATGATTTTTATAAAGATATGCGAACCAAGTATGAAGCAGAAAGCGTTCGTCTGTAAATAGTGAGTTCTATTTGCATATCGAAATCGATTGTGTGTACAGTCATTATTGTTAAGTTACGTTCCTAAAGTATAAAATAATTTGCGTCGCGAGAGAAAAAGAATTTTTAAGATGTCTATTTCGGATACATACACCATATATGTTTATTATAAATAAATTTTCCGTTGTAAAGAATCGATAAAAAAAAAACGAAATGTCAACGAGACGTGCATTATTTAAAAATATTGTTCGCCCTTTAGCTCAGCGATAGCTCTCTCTGACAAAAATGAAAAATATTAACAAAACCGATATTTTTATGTTAAAAATAAGTAATTGTTTTTATTGACGTTAAAGCATGTCAAAAGTTAATACCGATTTTTTAAAACTTTTATGATCCACCCGGTTCTGGTCGTTCATATTTCTGTCTTTTGAATTTAGTTTTTTATTCTATGAATCATCAGTATATCCCTTTAACAATAAATATTAATGCTGACAATTTATTGGGGAGGGGTTTGTTTTTAAATATTTCGTATTAGGCTTACAAATAAGAAAAAAACATATTTAGCTTGACGATTAAAATTAATTACTGTACGAAGCATCGATATGAAAACAACACTTTTACTTTTGACAGAAATAATCTTAGTTTACGAATAAAGATTAAAATATACATTAGTGACCAACGTCATGAACGACTGCCTATTGCCAAATTAATACAACGTGTCTTCGCGTTTTTATTAACGGGATGAAAATTTTTAGATGAAAGCAAAGCAGTTTAAATATAATTTGGAATGTGTTGTCAAATGAGCAACGATTCTTGCCAAAAGCTTGTTGTAATGAAACAATTTTACGATATTTAAAATACCTTGGCTAATTTTCGTGTTTTGCTAGTCTTCAGTTTAATAATCCTACGAGTAATGTACGTATGTATAATCTTTTTTCTCATATACCTAAATCTTCATGCACAAAAGAATTGACTTGTCATCGATCGATTGATTAGATAAACTGAACTGAAACAATAAATGCGTCATACATCGGTCAAATGGCAGTAGGACACATGATCACATCTTTTTTCATTTTATTTTATTTCATTTTTTTTTCTTTCTTTTTTTTTTTTTTTTTTTTTGTAATAAACAAAGCCTCTTTAATTCGATAGATATTCTCGAGCGATAGCTGGGTTTTTTTCTCTTGTTTATTCATGACTTGAACTGGTCATCAGTTGCTGTGCCTACCATGCCACGTGTATTCCTCTCAGCTGTCATATAAAGCCCCGATAAAATGCGAATGTGTATTAACAAGAAAGGATTTTTCTTGACGTATGCACCTATTGTTACCTTCCTTGGCTTATCGAAAATCTTAGAATACTTTTGCAAAGATTTTGGATAATTTTTTTTTTGTATGTTTGTGTACTTTTTGTTCATGCAAGTGCTTTACAGGAGCCATTATTATTACAACTTGAACTTTTTTTGTAAAAAAAAGCATCGAAACAAATTTACCCCATCAACTTTCAGTAACCATTTCCTAAATGGCTTAGCACAAAGTTTACTATTGACGAAAAAAATCCAATAGCGCGCGCGTGCTAATTCATTGCACAAGGATTTTTAAGCGTATCCCGGTATGGTTATAAAATTAATGTTTCCGTTGAAAATTTGCAGCTATGGTTATTTCGAATAGGCATTTTTATATTCACACTGTAGTTTTATTCGTCGAGTTCACTTTGGTAGCAATAATCAAAACGAAATCTTGGAATGGGCAGTTTATCGTATTAATTTATCGGGCTTTCTTGTGCTTCATTGAAAAAACTCGATTCACAAAAAATAACAAAAGCATTACGGTAAGATAAATGTGTACAAACTCTGCTTGTGTGTCGTTAAATTTGACTTTGAATTCGTACTGTCTACCATCATTGGTAGGAATCGATGTTCATTGCAAGGATAAATCAAACAAAAAACTTTTTTTTCTTTAATCATCAATAAAATAAAAGTACAGTGTCATGAAAAAGTGCCAATTCTACAAGTGACCCAAGTTCCTCGTTTCAGACTTAACGTCGTGGTATTGTAAGCCAGTATTTTTATCCGCATAGTTGAAGAAAAAAAAATACTACCTAAGAATTAAAAAAAAAAAAAATTTTTTTAAACGTGAGAGTGCGAAGGTGCTCCTTTCCGTAATAACAAAAAGTTCCTCATTACGTTTTTACTTTGTTGGGCGCTGCAATACCTCTAAGTATGAAATTGTTTAGAATCCAAGAATCAGTGTTCTCGAAAGCAAAAAATAATGCTCAAACCTAAGTACGTCAACGGTGAGGCGTAGGAGTATTATGCAAATAATTTTTTCGGTAGTTTTCATAGGATAGCTAGAGAATTGACGGAAATAATATTAGTCATTTTTTCGATAAACTAAAGGCAAGAGCGAAAAAAGAATGGAACGATCATCATTACGATTGTTGATGCTTGATTTGGTTCAATTATTTTACGTACAAAGTGAAAAGTTCGTTTGTCAAACAGTAAAGATTTTTTTAAATTAAAAATTTGTTTCTGGTTTGTACGCAAAGTGTCAAAGTTGCACTGATTTTTAAGTGCTCAAGTAATCGATGCGAATTCCGGTTACAATTATTATCCCATCAGCATCGATTGAAGATCAAAGCTTTATTACCTTAATAAAATAATATAATTTCTTTTTATGGAAAAAAAGGAATTTCAATGCAAAGCGTAAAATAATAATCAGGTGATTACCACATGGAAGGTGGAAAAACTAAGACATGTAATTTATTATTCAAAGGCATATACAAAACTTGGCCCAGATGATTTTTATAAAGATATGCGAACCAAGTATGAAGCAGAAAGCGTTCGTCTGTAAATAGTGAGTTCTATTTGCATATCGAAATCGATTGTGTGTACAGTCATTATTGTTAAGTTACGTTCCTAAAGTATAAAATAATTTGCGTCGCGAGAGAAAAAGAATTTTTAAGATGTCTATTTCGGATACATACACCATATATGTTTNTTTTAATGTAAAAGATTATTGTTATTATTCTGTAGAAAAAAAATTTCGTGATCCAAACTCGTTTTACTATTAATCAATATTTTTTACACTATGAAATATTTATAAACTTGTTAAAAGATACAATCCTTTAGCAAAGTATATTTCATGTTTACTATTCAATTTATTGCTCATTGATTACTAATTTGTTTTTTTTTTTTTTTAAACTAAAATGATATCTATGTTAACGAGTTTGGGTCACGAGTGAATCTAGTAAGAAGGCAAGATAAATGATAGAATTTTAATTAGCAGTGTACTGTTGCTAAATTGCAGTACGAGAGCAGCCATCGAATCAAAGATGAAAAAAATATGTTGTTGATGTTTGTAAGCTTGAAATATAAATGTAACGCCTTTTACAGTATTTTTGTTGTTAATGCCTATACCATAACGACGCTTTTTAAATATCTTGATTTCAAAGGTCTGTTAAATAAAAGACAATGTTTTTTTATAATAAAAAGTCACCTTTATTTAATATTTATCATATAAGACTTTTTTTCATAAAATATATTTATTATATTAAAATTTGTGTTAATTCGTATTTTATAAAAGCTTTGAGAGTATTGTACCAAAACTGTATTTTAATCATGTATAAAACTACTCATATATATATACATTTATTATGGTACATAAGTATTAACGCAACAAATAGTAAATTAGTAGAGAAATTTATATAAATCTTTATAATTCAACATAAATTATAGCTGCTCACGAAAAGTAATATAACACTTTTATACTTGAATCAAAGTGACTGGTAAGACTTTGTCGTACCTTTATACGGAGCAAATCACATTTAGCTACTTTTAACAAACTGGCAGGATGCATCATTGTCATTGGCGTATGTATAAGTACCTACAGCGTTTTTCACATAGTACATACATTACGGAGATCACTCAATTACAGAGAAGTAACGGGACTGTTGCAGGGGTGGAGCGCTACAGCCCGGCCTTTGAGTCCTTGTTTGCCGCCTACCCCACCATCGGGTATAACATAGCCGCCCGTGTGTCGAATCGGACCCTCCTCCTCGAGATTAGCATTGCTTTCGAGCAGATCGGCCAGCGGCCACAAGGCCAATCGAGCTGTTTTCCCGTGTCGCGCCAACACGTGGTAGCCTTGTCTGCAACCGGATGATTTGTTGACTCAACCAATTAATAATTTTTCAAGTAAAGAAAATGAAAGAACGCCACTTTACTCGGAAGAGATGAGTCCAACGAGCAGAGCCCAGTGTGCTTTGTGGCCGCGTTTAAGAGTCGGCGCGTTGTTCAGATCCGAATCGTACGGAATAAGAACCTTGGCGCCGCTCGTGAGTGCCCTAGTTATCGTATACGGGTAGTCCTCCAAATTTCTCAGGATCTCAGGTCTGTGGTCGGCCATGTATTTGGCCGCAAGTTTAGCCATCGAGTCAACGCTGTAGATTTCCCCATGTTGAGTGAAACCGGATTGCCTAGCGTCCTCGTAGAGTTCGGCTGCCGCGATTTTTCGAGGATACTCTTGGGCCGCCATAGCCAGAGCTACCAGACCACATCTGAAATAAGTCCATTAGCGTTGTTGTTATTATTTACTTACGTTATAATTAATATACAATGATTGAATTTTGTAAACATCCATGAGTAGTGCACAAGGAAGAGAACTACTCACTGTGGTCCCTGCTGGCGTATGGGCTTGAGGTGGCAGTAGTACTTTATGTCCGCGTCGTTCAGCTCGTACCTGAATATTAAACTTTGTATCTCCTGATAAGGATCCGTGAATACTCTGGCATAAGTCTTGGGTGGCAGAACGGTTATTGACAAAGCCGAAGGCGGTGCAGGAGGTGTTGGTGGCGGTGTGGGCATTTTTTCTTTTTTTTTTATCGTGAATTTTATAAATTTCACGATCCAATGCCAAACTGCATGTGCATTTTATTCATGGAGCAACTAGATGAGGCTGCCAAACGCCAGACGTCGACGGCTGTTCTTCAAATTACCTAAAAGAAATCGATCATCATTGTTACAGATTTATTTTTTAATGAAGCAAAAGTACTTTAAGGTAAAAGTTGGACGACATGGATAAGATCTCCGAAATGTGTCTTGTACGTAATAACAGGCGTTGAAACAGACGATATTTACGTTACATTTTATTTTTAGCTAGATTGAAATTCCACTAAAACGCAAGTCATACAAGTTTTAAACGTAAAGTGGAGTGATGATGATGATACCTGTAAGCATTTCACATAGATAAGAAACTAGTAAATGTCAACACACGAAATTAACATAGCTTTGTTATTACGCGTAATTGATGGAGAAAAATATTTTACTACAAAAATAAATCGAACTACTGAACGTACATTCTAGGTCATCCAAATTTAAAGGCTTAAAAACTTTAATTTCTCTTTACTGCAGATAATATGTGTATGTTATGAAACCACCATAATATTTGTAGATAAATCTATTAATTCTATCACTTCAAGTGATATATTTTATTATGTGCATGGGTGTACATTGGGTAAATTTTTTAAACACAGGTCACAGTGCCTAGCTGTGATATATAGACAAATTCCAAAAAATTAAACGGTCTCATATTGAATCGATTTTTTTTTGCCTCTAATTAATTGAATCAAATTCCGGTATCTTCTATATACTGATGCCTCTAGATAATTTTATTAATTAACCAGTACAAATTTTTTTTTTTCTATTTAAGATTCATAAGTGCAACACGTACATTTTGACTGATTCATCCGATACTTAGGGTGAAATTTTTTTCAGCAATTTACTAAAACTTCATACTTACTCTCCGGTACTTCTCTCTCGCGACTCGCAATTTTTCACTGTAAGTTTTCGTATGTTTTTTCGTTCTCTTCTTCTTTTTTCTTCGTTATGTACTTATTTTAAACTCCGGATTTTTGTTGCTACATGTTCGTTTAAGCGATGCTCTTGTATGTATCCATTATGCAGCAGAAATAAATTGTCAATTACAACTACATCATATTAACAAACAGTCGTTAGTCGTTATACCGTCGTTAGCGTCTGCGACAAGATAATAGTAACTAGTGACACATATGTACTACATATGTATACATTAAATAGTAGGATGTTATTTTGGAGATTCGGAGCAATCGGAGATTCGGAGCAACGAAGCGAACAAAGCATGATGCGTATACTTATAACTGTGATACAAATAGTAGGGGGGTAGAGAGAAAGAGAAGAGTCTAAGGCTGCGGACACATGGAGAGCGTAACGCGTACCGCGTAACCCTTTGAGCCCATGAGAGTGAGAGAGAGGTGCGCGTATTTTACCTCTCTCTCACTCTTACGGGCTCCAATGGTTACGCGGTACGCGTTATATGCTCTCCATGTGACCGCGGCCTAAGGCTGCGTTATTCAGACGTAACGTCAATAGCAATCTGCAATCCACATGAATGCACGGGTGCGAGAGAGATGAAGGATCATTCGCCTACGGACGTTTTTTTGGTTCGGGCGTGATCGGGATTCGTCGGCGGCCTTCGCTCTTGAATGAGTCTCAGCTAAGAATCAATCAGCGCCATCTAGCGGACGATTATTCTCGAGAAAACAAGTGGCTCAGATACCCTACGGACGTTTTTTTATTTCGAGTGACGAAGAAAAGCATAACTCAGATTTTGCTATGTAAAATAACACATTGAAATATGAGTTATGCTTTTTTTCGTCTACATTAACATGGGGCTAATATGTCTAAAAGTCACCGCTGATTGGCTATACTATTTGCAGTGGGTCAAATTTCTCGGCGGACGAAAAAAAGCACAACTCAGATTTCGGAATGTTATTTATCAAGGCGAAATATGAGTTGAGCTTTTCTTCGTAATCTTAATAAATATGCTGTAAAAAAAAAATTAAACTTGCCGCAAACAGCATAACTAACATTAACTTTTTATGTTATAAATATAAGATCAGTTGCGGCTGGTTTATAATTAATTACTTGGCTCTATTGTAAGTTGCAGTAATAATTATTTGGATCAGCGCCATCTAGCGGTCTTCATTTTTTGGCGAAAAGTGGCCCCTAAAATTCTGAACAAGAGCAATCAAGCTTACAGACATTTAGCCAATTATAAACCAGCCGCAACTCATTTTGTAGCTATAAAATAAAAAAATAACGATACATGTGTTTTTGGCGGCAAGTTAACAATCTATCTTTTACACAAAAATTTATCTTCATAAATAGAAATACTTAGGAAACCAATTTTTGGTAGAAAATAGATTGTTAACTTGCCGCCAAAAACACATGTATCGTTATTTTTTCATTTTATAGCTACAAAATGAGTTGCGGCTGGTTTATAATTGGCTAAATGGCTCTAAGCGCTAATGCTGTGGGTCAAAAGTTTAGGGCCACTTTTTAGTTCAAAAATC
>NW_019379531.1:1717557-1781121 GCF_000648655.2 Copidosoma floridanum | reverse complement strand
TTCCACGGAAAAACCCGCCCCGAAACAGCCGGGGTTACATAGGAACTTTTTCCGGTGAAAACAGTTTTTGAAAAAATCTGCACTCACCGGGAATCGAACCCACGACCCCTAGAACAGCGTTGTATCAGTAGCAAGCACGCTTACCACTGAGCCAACGCCGCTCAAAAATAAATATAAACAAAATCTTAATCCTTAACCAATCTACAAATTCGGAAAATTTTATTTCACCTTTGAAAGTCGAATTTTCCAAACAAACTATGTGAGCAATTTTCAATATAGCTATCGATAAAAATGCGTGACAGTTTTTTCAAAATTTCGACAAAATTGATGAGAAAGTTTAAAGTCATGATTCAACGACGAAGCGATAAAATTTCCTTTTTCCTTTTCTATAAAAATTGTCTTCAAATGTCATTAAAAAAAAAAAAAAAAAAAAACAGTAATGCAGATTACATGATAGGTATCGATAAAAAGATGTGCTTATCAACGAAGATTTTAGTCACGAAAAAAAAAACATCTGCACACTTTGGTATGGTACAAGTACGAGAGATAAGCATAAAAAGTGACGTAAAGAAGAAAACTGCCCTTATTCTTACGTACGAAAGGCCGGCTTTGCTCATTTCTTTTCACACGTGCCAAAGTACGGCAAATGTATCCCATCGTCTCTCCGCGCTACATTATAACCCTTCCCCCCCCCAAAAAAAAAAGAATACAAGACATGACGTCCCGGCACGAAGACAGAAAAAGAAAAGGCAAAGCCTGAGGGTGAAGGAGGCACACACACACACTCTAGCAATACCCGCCTGTACGCATGATTCATCAAGTGCTCAAGGGACTCGGGAGGTAAATTGCCTCTTCCTCCTCTTTCTTTAAATGCCGAAAATTTCATAGCCCTCGTTGCCCTGCCTATTGGCACTTTGCCCCCGTGACTCACTAGTATACGTTTTACGACTGCACATACGTATTCAACTCACCCTCGTCGCTTTGTTTCCCTCTGTATGCGCAAGTACAAACGTATACCACGTGCTAAAGAGACAAAAGAAAGAAAGAGGCACGTGCTAATACAACCCTCGTTGTTTTTCTCTTCTCCTCCTCCTCCCCAGTGGCGCTGCTGATACTACTACTTACCGAATAAGTATATCGTGGACACGAAAACTTTTTCCAAACTCTGTATGGCTTGATACGGTTATGGGAGCGCTTTTCCTTGCCTCGTTTTCTTTTTATTTCCCATTACCACCCGGCACCCCCAACCCTCCCCCCGGAACTATGGACGGCGAAAGTGCCTCGACGACGGGCTGCGATCCCACGTGAAAAGGATTTCCTTTGTATATACGGAATCGGTGATTTCGAATTCCTTTGCGAAATGGAGTCGTTCGACGATCTCGCTGTATACAACAGTGGAATTCCGAGAGGGTGGATAAAAAAAAGGTTGGGCTTCTAGATGTGCACGGTGGCACGTACGTTTGATGTGGTGAATAAATAAATAAACAAATGGCCTTTTATCGTCAACAGCACTTTGTAAATCCATCCATGTTACAAATAAATATGTCACGATGCGATTGTAAATTGGCAATCTCGAGTCCATCCCCTATTTACTTCACGGCGATTCGTACAAGACGTGTGGATCAATCACGCGAATCCACCAAATGCGATTGAATAATGTATATAACATGTGTAACTTACCCCTCGACTCGTCTGGCAAAAATCAGATGCCGGTCTTTCCTTCCCTGTTTGAATAACAACCCCCACGAGCATCGTTACCTTTTCATCGGAAATTGCAACCAGATGCCAAGCCCCCCCCTTTTTTTTCCTCCCTCGAAAAAACAATAAAAAGAAAAAAGTGGCCTCCTTTGAAAATGCCCCGAGTACCTGCATACACTTTGCACAAAAACCACGCAGAAGAGAGAATAAGAGGGAGATGGAGGAAGAGAGAGAGACCTAGAGTTTATATAATTAATGAAAAAAACAAGCCGGGGCTCGATCTCTGTGCGTTTCGCACATTGTGTACCCATTATGTGTACCTTCGAACACCCTCACGTACAAAGAAAGGGAGTGGATGCTGCACCCTCGACCTCCTCCTCCCCCCCCGGAAGCAGCTCTGCCTCTCCTCTCTCGCGCACGTATATCCATGACATGTGCTATGTACATACGCAGGTATATGCGTGTACACGGGACGTACACACAAGCAAGGGTCGACCTATCGATTGCTCCGGCTTCCTCGCCGGAGGGGTCGCGCGCCTGCGCTCCAACTGTTCCACCGGGTAGGTATACCCTTATATAATTGTGTACACAGGTATGGGTGTACGTACAGCTTGGTCCGTACATCGGTAGGTGGGTAGGGTGATGCGAGCGCCCCGAGCTGTCTCGCTCGCCAAGAGAGTGTATAGCCGCTGATGGCGGGGGCTGTACGCAAATGTATATACCCACACACACGACACGGGTACGAGGGGGGGGGGTAGACATTGGCTCCGGCTCGGCTCGGCTCTCCTGCTCCCGTTTATTAACCGCGCGCCGGCCGCACGAGTTGGAGCGCATCGCCAGAGAATCACCTCCTTCCCGAACAAGTGGGTGATACCTATTTTAAAAGGACTCGCTCGCTGTCGTTTCGTTTAGCTGATTGAGCTCAAGTTTTTTTTTTTTTTTTTTTTTTACACGTCAATAGTTAGGAGCCAAAACATATTTATAGACACAAACAGAAGCACTCCCTCGCGAGTTTTTTTAATGAGCTTTTTGGAACTAATAGAACTTCGAATTTAAACTTGTTATTTATATATTCGGCGTTTTGGTGCTTGTGACAATTAGCAAGTTTTTTTGGATCAGCTTAACGATTTTTGTTTTTCCAGCTCTGTACATCGATCTGGAGGAAGACGACGAGGACGACAAGGTAGGAAAGTCATACAGTGATTGGGATCAGTTGCCCGACATACTCCTCGAGGAGATATTTTCCTACCTGACAATCAGNGATAATATATATATATAATATATATTACGTAGGAGAGTGTGCCGGAGGGAGGAATATCGGACGAGTCGAGTGTGCCGTGTATATATAGACGTAGGGGTGGTTGTGGTGTTGACCCTGTGGCCTCGTCGGCAGCCAAGTTGCCTCGGTTGAGTGCGGAGGGGAGAGGAGAGAGGGCCCAGCTAGTTAGCGTATATATATATACTGGACGGCACCGGGGGGCGAGCTAACACGGAGAGGAGGAACAGCAAGAGGGAGGAGGGGGAGGAGAACGGCGTCACCGGGGGCAGGTACGAGGGAAAGAAGATGGTGCACGTGACGAACGTGGGACCGTCCCTGGGCACGGGTATACCCAAGAGCCCGAGTTTTCACCAGGGCCTGGCGTACGCGGCCAACGAAGCCAACAACGCCGGTGCCGGCAGCAACGACAGCGGCAACAACAACAACAGCAACAACAACAACAACAACAACAACAACAATAACAACAATAACAATGAAGACGATGACGATGACGACGGATACCACCAGCTCGGCAAGTTCTACTCGAGCTCTGCCTCGGCGACACAGTATCAGCCCCTACAGCCCCTTCTCGTCGGTAAAAGTCTTTTACTTTCAGAGAGAGAGAGAGAGAGAGAGAGAGAGAGAGAGAGAGAGACAGTGGACCCGCTGTGCGAGTGGCTGTACACACGTGTATACCTGTACATGAGAGAGCGCGGGGGTGGCGATGAAGGAAAAGAGAGAGAGAGAGCGGGTGCATTGACTGCCGGGACTGAATTTTCCCGAGCTCTAACGATTGATGCACCGATGTGTGCACTCGTGCTATCTCCCTCTTTCTCTCTCCTTGTTCGCTTTTGTCATGTATTTTATACCTGTTCGCTGATTTGACCGAGTCGAGTTCGATGGGCTATGTATATGTTGGCTGTATAGGTATATCGATGCCCTGTTGGATACGTATGCGGAAAAGCCTACTGTACCTCGGAAGTGGATGTTTTTTTTTTTCCATGCTGAATTAAAAGAAGAAAATTGCATTCTCTACCCACAAAAAAAGTCCTTTTGAAGGGAGAACAGTACAGCAAGGGAAATTTGTTTAATTGAATCATTAGACCACGTAGAAATATGTAAAAATTAAAAAAAAAAAAAAAAAAGAATTTTGCAAAGTCGCGTGTAAATAATATAGCTATTTATTTGAAATTGCACCCCATCGGTAATGAATTTTACGCGTCCGGCTTAATCGCGAACAACACGCGCGCGCGATTACGCAAACTGCTATTTTTATATGCGCCAAAGGCAGAAAAGATAGATAGGCACTCTCTCAACTTTACATATGACTTAGATTGGTTAAGTATAAATATGTACACAGAGTTGGTACTCGCTAGCGGTGCAATGCTTGTTTATATTTCGTTTCAGAGGCGCACAAATACATTGATGGATATAAGACACACTATGTATCTGGTGGCGCGGGTCTCTTGATTTTTAAAAAATAACCGCGTCTAAAGTCAACAAAAGCAACGATGTACTTACGTTTATCCCATCGGAGACGTTGACAATGAAGCATCATACCTACATATTTATAATGTATATGGACTCGTTCGTTCATTCAATGTAAAACACCCGAGTAGACGAGAGATAGAGAGAGTTCAAGGTTTCGCTCGATTAATCAGTAAAAATGACCGTTTGCGTTTTTATTGGCTCGTATCGATTTACCTGTACTGAGTGGTTTGTTTGTTTTTCTTCATTGGTTTTGGCTGTTGGGATACCGATGCAGATGCACTGTATGTCTCTCAAGTTACGACAAGAGACAGGCATGTCCGATCTATTCTGGCTGTATCTACTGATTGAAAATTCGTTCAGCGCGTGTAACCGGTACAAATAAGGTTTCAATTACGTTGAAAGGTGTGCCTCACCTATATATACTTCCGCCCCTGACAAACAGCCACCCGATCTCTTTATCACGACGCCCCCCCCAAAATGGAAATCTATTTTCAGCTTTGTCCCGTGTACACATACTACTAAACATTGTTTTTTTTTTTCCCTCCCACGACGAGCAATTTGTCTCGGCCCTTTTAAAAAAAATAAAACACCAAGACTCTATACGTTGTATGGTGGAGGGGCACAGAAAGAGAGAGGGAGAAAGACCATGAAAGTGTAAAACCGTTGTTTGTGTCCACAGAAGTCCCGGAGGGGGAGCAAGAAGAGCTGTTCATCCAAAAGCTGCGCCAGTGCTGCGTCCTCTTTGACTTTGAGTTCGACCCGCTCTCGGACCTACCATGGAAGGAAGTGAAGCGTACCACCCTGTACGAGATGGTCGAGTACGTGTCCAAGAACAAGAACGTCATCACCGAGGCCATATATCCCGAGGCCGTCAGTATGGTGCGTCTCTATTGTGTTTACCTATACATTTGTATCCAATTCCTCGGGTTTTCCTCGTATGCTATACTATATTATATACACGTGCTGTTGTCGTTGTTGCTGAACTTGTTGACGGAAATAACGTTATTTCGATACGATCGAGCCTAATCTAGACTTATTTGCGTTGAATTGTTTCTACACCCTATTAATTTCAATTTTATTACGGCTACTTGTTTTTTTTATTTGATTTTTTTTTTCCCCGAAGGAATCACGAAAAATATGCCGAAACAAGCCACTGGGTTTGATTATATTCCCCGGAAGGAGCCTATTGATTTTATTTGCCGAGAAAGATGATGATGATAATCATTATCGCGCGCGCTGCTCCAGATGATCAAATATGCGCTATTTTTAAAATAAATATCTAGCCGCGGCTGCTGCGCCAAGGTGAATCGATAAGCCACGTGTGCGTGTGTGTACGTATTTTATATTTCCCGCCTGTCCGCGGGCGAATTATTTTTAAATCCCGTGCTGTTGTATGTGCACGTACACGTCGATGGGGCGTGCAACTTGAGATTCAATTTTTTTTTTTTTTTTTTTTTTCCTCACCTTTTACCCGCAAAATTGAGAAATCGTCGCATCGTGCACAACACTCTACTTCTTGCGTGCATGCGTTTCAATTAATTATACTTTTTCTCGTTTCGGTGTATTGCCCGTAAAAGATAATAAAATATAAACCTTACAAAATCCGCACTGCTGCGGAATCGATCATCCCAAAAATGAAGAACTTTGTATTCGACAGTAGTCTGTGACCTGTAACAATTTTTTTGGCCAAAGCCATTTTTGCGCGTATCCTAATGGTGAAAAAAAAAAAAAAATCTGTTTGACGACGAAACTCCCGATCGACAGTTTGCCGTAAACCTGTTCCGGACTCTGCCGCCGTCGTCAAACCCGAACGGCGCCGAGTTCGACCCGGAAGAAGACGAGCCCGCGCTTGAGGTCGCCTGGCCCCATCTGCAGATCGTCTACGAGTTCTTCCTCCAGTTGCTGGAGTCGCCGGACTTCCAGCCGTCGATAGCCAAGCGCTACATCGACCACAAGTTCGTGCTCAACCTGCTCGAGCTCTTCGACTCGGAAGATCCGCGCGAGCGCGATTTCCTCAAGACAACGCTGCACAGGATTTACGGCAAGTTCCTCGGGCTCCGAGCTTACATACGCAAGTCGATCAACAACGTGTTTTATCGGTTCATCTACGAGACCGAGCACCACAACGGCATTGCTGAGTTGCTTGAGATTCTCGGCAGGTTTGTATACCATAGCTTTTATTTATCTCCTTACTCTCTCTCTTTGGTCAAATTCATTCGTGTTAATCATCCTTCTCCTCTTTCCTACCCCCTCCGCAGTATCATCAATGGTTTCGCCTTGCCCCTGAAGGACGAGCACAAGATTTTCCTGCTAAAAGTACTGATGCCCCTGCACAAGGCGAAATCACTGGCGGTCTATCACCCGCAGTTGGCCTACTGCGTCGTACAGTTCCTCGAGAAGGACGCCTCGCTCACGGAGTCGGTGATCAAGAATCTCCTCAAGTTCTGGCCGAAGACGCACTCGCCGAAGGAAGTGATGTTTTTGAACGAGCTCGAAGAGATTCTCGATGTCATCGAGCCCGCCGAGTTCCAAAAGGTCATGGATCCGCTCTTCAGGCAGCTCGCCAAGTGCGTTTCCTCGCCGCACTTTCAAGTAAGTCTTCAAACCTTGATTGTTTGTTTTTTTCCTCTTGCTTTTCCAAACGAAGCCTCAAACATGCTTTGTTCTGACGCAGGTGGCAGAGAGGGCTCTCTATTACTGGAACAACGAGTACATAATGTCGCTGATATCGGACAACTACGCTGCTATTTTGCCCATCATGTATCCAGCGTTGTACAGAAACTCGCGGAATCACTGGAACAAGACGATACATGGTTTAATTTACAACGCGCTCAAACTCTTTATGGAAATGAATCAAAAGCTGTTTGACGAATGTACACAGCAGTATCAGCAGGTTGGCGAAAACCATGATTTCTTTGTATTATTAAGTTCGCGCATCTAAATAACATGTGTCAAAAACTTTTTTGTTTTGTTTTTAGGATCGAGCAAAGGAGAGAAAAATGTTGAAAGACAGGGATGAGGCTTGGACTAAGGTCGAGTCGCTGGCTTCGAGGCACCCTACGTTAGCGAACAAGGGCAGCTCGGTGCAAAATAATTATAATCCGTTCATAACGCCACTGAGCGAGAACAGTAATAGTATTGCTACGAACGAAGAGGACGGGGAAAGTAACGAAAAGCTTTCGTTGTCGGGGGACAAAATCGAAGTAAAGCCCAACGACGTGAGTGCCGTTGACATGTATCATTGACATGCTCTATCATCAAATCATATTGATGAAAATTGGCTGAATCACAATCATCAATTTTTTTCAATTTGTGTTTAGTTGAAAAAAGCACCGCCAAACGCCTCGAATAAGGTGAAACAGTTATTGCGGAGGAAAAGCGAGCTGCCTCAGGACTCGTACACGATTCGAGCGCTCTCCGATCACAAGCGAGCGGACGAGTACCTTGTCACACCGCCCGACCCCAACAACTGCTAGTCCCTGCCTCACCTCTCTGTACGCAGCAACGAGGTTCGGAGTTAGTTTTTTCTTTTCTAACGCGAAAATAGTGTGAAAAAAAAAAAAAAAAAAAAATTACAAACACCGATCGAGCGAACCACTATACGCGAGCAAGATAAGTTTAAGCCCCATTCCCTCCCCCCGCCCCCTTTCTCTCTCTCTCTCTCATTTTCCGTCAACACGGAAAATGTCGCGCGTAAACGGTTGTTAGTTTAATGATAAATAAGATAACGAGTAAGAATGGAGAGGTATGATGGTTAAATTGTATAAATATACACGATTTTTCAATTTTTTAAACTGGCTCAGTTCTCTGCTCTCCTTTGAAAAATGGAACAAGCACGTTGCAATACTATGATTTTTACTCAAGTGTGTGCATGCACGTATCTTTGGAATACGGAAAATGAATGTCTTTGTTGAGTGAGTTTTTTTGTACAAAAATAAATACATGATGTAACAAATAAAATACGCTTCGCTTTGATTAGGAAGAAAAAGAGGATAAACGAGAAGCTGTCACACGTTATTTTGTTTTTGAATTTTAAATAAAACATGACAACTGTGTACGATAAAAAAAAACTTATGTGAAGAACGCCAGTCGTTTACGTATATTATATATTCATTAGCTTGTGTTACTGTTCCAATCTAATAAGAAAATTGTAACCAAGCGGTAAACTTTGTAATAAACGTTATATCCGTTGTGCCTCCGTGTGTATAAAATAAAAGTGCTTGTTGTCATCTGCGAGAGTTTTGTTTCTCTTGTAAGGATCACTTCTCCGTCGACAGCTTAAATAATAATTAAAAATTTTTATCAGAAATTTCTGATTAGATTTTCGGAGGATTAAAAAGGCTCGCTTTAGCGTACTGTATTGAAAAATGTCTTGCGAGAAATTGTTATGGCCAAAAAGATTTGCGCTGCTGGCAGGCTGTTTTGTTAATATTACAAATAGGTACATATTGTTAAAACTGAAGTAAGAATAATAGACTTTAAAAAAAAAACGATAATATTTTGAATTGAATCTGGGTATGAAAAATTTTGAATATTAATTTTTTCGTGATTGTTTGCTGAACATTTATTATTTGTAGTTACGTTAAGTTGAAATTACAGCGTATAAACGGAAAGAAATGGTAAAACAAAATCGAAATTTCACGATCTTATTTTAACTGGTTTTACGACTTGGGCAAAGTCTTGCGACGACAAAATTGCGTATACTCGCCTTTTTTCAAATCTACCGAGAAACATAATCAAAGACTTGCAAATACAAATAAGCTGGAGGAATCATCATCTTCATAAAAGCATATATCTGTGTTCGATCACTCCTTATAAATGATTGACTGTTCCTTAATTTGTTCATAGAGACAGTGAATCAGAGTATAATGACTATAATAATGACTAAATTGTGTATTTGTGGCTATTAAAAAATAATCGTCTTAAAAAAATTAGTTTTAATTGAGGAATAATAAAACCAAACTACCTGCTCTATTCTTTAGTTCTTCTTTAAAAAAAAAAAACAACTTTAAATTAATACATTCGAACACAATTAAGAGGACCCTTACACATTGTCGCCTGTGATTTTGTAACAGTTGTATTTGCGTTTTTAACCGGGAAGACGAGATTGCTCGTATTTTTGCCAAAAAAAAGAATAAAATAATTGAAGATGAAATATTAATCGAATACAAGTGTTAATTTCTGCTGTTGTAAATACTGTAAAGTAAAGACTTCTCGAGAAAATAACTTTTTTTAATTATTTGGCAATAAGCAATATGTATACAGTCTTAACCTAAACATTTTGTTATAAAATACGTAGACTTATGATAGAGTAATCTCCTACACACATATGTATTGTGAAAATAAAAAAAAACTAGACACAACCTTTCATCCTAAAATGCCCCTGTAAATGTAGTGATATAGAGACCTTTTGCATGGAATTTGTACGAAATGTAACGATGAAGACGTTGATTTATAAATAACTATGATTATATTACATTATTATTATTGACTACTATTCATATTATTTTATTATTAAGGCCAACTTTTAGTTCTTTTTTTGTAACATAAAATTTTGATCGATGCTGGGCGTGCAAATACTCTTGTGAAACGTTTACATGATGCACATAGCGTTTGAAGAAAACAATAAAAGAGAAAGCAACGTTTTAAACACTGTAATTTTTCTTTTGTACATGCATAAGACTGCAGTATTAGGACATTACAGAACCGAAAAAAAAATACAGTTTCTGTTTGTAATTTGTTGAATAAACATTACGAAGAATTAAAATAAAAATCTCATTGCATGTCAATTTTTTATCACTTTAGATAAATATGTCTATTTCATTATTTTGTAGTTGTTATTCAAATTTTTTTATTTTACTTGACTCGTACATTTACTTAATTTTAACAGAAAAAAAAAAAAAAAAAAAAAAAAAAAAAAAAAAAAAAAAAAATAACCACCAACCCAAACCACCTTAAACTTCATTTTTTTTTTTTTTCCTCACCTTTTACCCGCAAAATTGAGAAATCGTCGCATCGTGCACAACACTCTACTTCTTGCGTGCATGCGTTTCAATTAATTATACTTTTTCTCGTTTCGGTGTATTGCCCGTAAAAGATAATAAAATATAAACCTTACAAAATCCGCACTGCTGCGGAATCGATCATCCCAAAAATNAAAAAAAAAAAAAACAATTGAAAAACATCTGCGTCAAAAAATATTGTGCTGATTTAAACATAAAGCAGACGTCAAATTTTTCAAAAACTAATCCAGGATTTTTTCAACTCTATTATTTTTTCTTATACTTTTTTCATACGTTGTAGTTTTATTTTCTTAAATACTAGACATGGTAAATAAATCACTCATTTTGACAAATTAGGATTGTTAATACTTCAAAGCAAAAAAACTAAATTTTAGGCTAAACCAACTACTTGCAAAGAAGCAATCCAAAAATGGGAAGAAAAAAATGGAAAATCTGCGAGGGAAGAAAAAGAAATCGTTTTAAGCTTTCAGTGGCTACCAATTGAAAAAATGGACAACAGTTTATCAACCTTGGAAAAAGTCGAGTTAACAGATGATCCAATTTTACTTCGAAATATGTTATGCTTAATAAATTTACGTTTTATAAGTTTTCTCTTTCTTAACTAGGAAGTTATCATTGTCAACGAACATGATTGAGAAAATATCCGGCATAAATGCTTTGAAAAATTTGAAGATCTTATCACTGAGCCGAAATAACATAAAAACATTTTCTGGATTGGAGGCCGTTGGTGATCACTTGGAAGAGCTTTGGATTTCTTACAACTTGATCGAAAAAATTAAAGGTGTGAGTGCACTGAAAGCTTTGAAAGTGCTGTACATGGGAAATAATTTAGTCAAAGATTGGTCAGAATTCAATAGATTGCAAGAAATACCTAATTTGCAAGATTTACTCTTTGTTAATAATCCTTTGTGTGAAAACATGGATCCAGACGTTTGGCGTACTAGCGCTACGAAAAAACTGCCTAACTTAAAAAAATTAGATTCTGTCCCTGTTGTGTGAGTATTAAAAATTTTTTAAGGTTTTTTATTTTTAATTTTAACTTAATGATGATACTCATTTTTAGGGTCTCAGCGGATGAAGACGAGAAAATTTAGAATTTTCATAAATTATAAAAATAAACAGTAAATAAAAAACACGTCATAAACTTTTGAAAATATTTATAAAAATAGTACAATATAACGGTAAACTCTAATAATTCTCAACTTTCATGTCATTAAGTCCAAGTTCGTCGTTCTGTTCAAAAGTACGCTCGTATTTCGTTATTTTCAATCTGTCATCAGTTCCATTATCCGTCAAACTCTGTATATAACTATTTCCAGCTGGATCATCAAGAACCAGAGTAACCTGCTTTTTTCCTTGTAAAACTTGATCAAGTTGGTCAATGAAGTTTTTCATCTTTGTAGCTATTTCTGGGTCAACACTGTCTCCTGTCAAGGCAGTTGAATTGGCTAGCTGATCTCTGACTGCACTTATGATTCCTTCGACTGTGCTAAAACGTCCACCTAACGTCATTGGCCCCACTTCCAAATCTAGTTCAGGCACTTTCATGTAACAGGTCTCGGATTTCAACAGATCTCTGCTAAAATCTTCTTTGCCAGTTACTGTGATTTCTATTTTAACACCTTGTGGTTCAATGCCACTACCACTCTTCACCTCATTGGTTTTGTGTCCACAAACGTCGCAAACTGTCGCCATGATGACCACTTCCTTAAAATAAGGAATTTCTGTGGATGATATTCAATGTTAGCATTTTTAAAAGAAACCGAGAAGTAAAGAAATAAAAAATATACCCACTAGTCATTTTCATATTTGTTTGACAAGGACTGTTACATTCTGGACAATTTGTTGGGAAAGTCATAACTTCTCCCTCGATTTCTTCCAAAGAATACTCCTCCTCGTTAATTGGCTGCAAGAGTGTATCTTCATTTTCCTCATAAATGCCCAAGATGTGATTCTGTTGTGTTGTTCTTTTAAAATAGTGCACCTTGCACCCTTCATCTTTTTGAGGTGCTCTTGGATTTTGAACACTTGTATTACCAGACACATCCTCAAAAATTATCGTATACGTTTCTTCAACCTCTTTAAGTGCCTTCAATTTATTTATAAACTGGTCTATCTGTTCAGCAGTTTCTGAAGCTTCAACTCTACGCCTATCTTGATCTTGTTCCAACCCAGCAATACTACGGTCAATGATACCTTCCACTGTGGTCACTTCTACCCATTGTATAAATCATTTATTCAATTTGTACCAGTTATTAGTTTTAACTAAAAAAAAAAATTATAATCTTACCTCCTTTTTGAGATTGAGAAGGTATTTCAAAGTCCAAATGTGGTATGCAAACACTGGTATAGTCAGATTTCACAATTTGTCGATTCAAATCGGCTTTTGAGGCAATCGTTAGTGTGATTTTGACACCTTTTTCTTCAATTTTGCCTGCATTCTGTACCTCGTTGTTCTGGTAACCACAATGTTTACACTCGAATGACATTAACATAATATCCTTGTAAAAAGGAATTTTAGTGAGAAATATTCTTGTGACACCCTGCAAGTACATTGGAAAATATACGTAAACAATACGTTCTGCAAAAAATTTTCCAAACGACGTGTACGTACATTTTTTGCGCAGTTCATACACAGACTTTCGATTGCGGTAGTTTCTGGTTCAGGATCATCTGCTTTTAATTCGCGAAATATCGGTTTCACGCCGTTATTTTCCATGGACATCGTGTCGAGGTTATAATATGACTGGCGTGACGTACGACAATAGCAATTTTTTATACGCAAGAAAACCCTTCAATTTTGATATCTGTATGATAAGCACAGGTTTAGATATATAAACTTAATTTATACACTTTCATTTGACTTACAGTTTTCAAAATTTATAAACAAACTATTAACGCCCGTTATTAAAGTAGGTAGGTAGGTATGGCTTACTTTTGTTAAATGCAGCTCATCATGCAGCTAATATATTATTATTATGAGAGCGAAATTCGCTCCAAAAATTTTAAAGCACCGGGGCACCGGGCTGTCTCGATCAGCGCCATCTAGCGTTGCGGATTTCGCGGACTGACACAAACTATTCTCTAGGGGATCCGTCTTGAATAAAACCCTAGATTCTAGAGATTTCCGCCAGAAGTAAATCACTAGATCTACAATTTATGTATGTATATAATTTCAGATAAAAGATAAATTACCGCAAATAGCACAGACAACGTCAACTTTTTATTTTATATCTATAAAATTAGTTGCGGCTGGTTTATAATCGATTACATGACTGTACTGTAAGTTGTAGTAATTATTTGGATCAGCGCCATCTAGCGGTATTTTTTTTTTCGCCAAAAGTGGCCACTAAAATTCTGAGTCGGTGCTTTAGCGCTTAGAGCCATTTAACCTTTTATAAACCAGCCGCAACTCATTTTGTAGCTATAAAATAGAAAAATAACGATACATGTGTTTTTGGCGGCAAGTTAACAATCTATCTTTTACACGAAAATTAACTTAAAAAATAGAAATACTTAGGAAGCCAATTTTTGGTAAAAAATAGATTGATAACTTGCCGCCAAAAACACATGTACTGTTATTTTTTTATTTAATAGCTACTAGATGAGTTGCGGCTGGTTTATAATTGGCTAAATGGCTCTAAGCGCTAATGCTGTGGGTCAAAAGTTTAGGGCCACTTTTTAGTTCAAAAATCCCCAACGCTAGATGGCGCTGATCCAAATAATTATTACTATAACTCACACTAGAGCTATTTTGTCAATTATAAACCAGCCGCAACTGATCTCATAGATACAAAATATATAACAAACGTTGTTTGTGCTGTTTGCGGCAAGTTTACAATCTATCTTTTACCCGAAATTTTATTTCCAAAGTATAGATATTCTACTTATATGTTTTAATAAAATCGACCATATGGCATTACTCGGAAGTGATTACTATAATTACTTCACATAACTTCACGTATATTTTATACCGTGCTCTCTTTACCAGAATGATACAATCAGAGGCTGTAACCATGCGGCAGTACCACGACCTACGTAATTTAACTGCTGGCAGCATTCGTGGAATACAGCCACAGCCAGTATAGTATTAAAGGATTATATATTGGATCGATCATCCGAATATAGGGTATATAATGTCATAATGAGATTATCGGACTTCTAATGATTATTGGAAATATACTTAATCGGGAAACAACTTTTCCGTACAGCTGTTGTGGAACAGCTGTAAGCAGCAGGCTCTCGGTTCTTTTATCGCGTTGTGTATAAAAATGTGTTGCAGTTTAAAAATTAAGCCTGAACAATCAATAATACATTAAACATATGTTATGAAATTTTTTGTACTACCTTTTCTATCAAATATTGTTGAATAAATGTATACTATAAAAATATGTACACGTGAATATACACTCGACACAAGAGTAATAGAGTCCGGTTTTTTTTTTTTTTTTTTTTTGCTAAAATTTTTTATCCCAGCCATTCAATCGTTTTTAAATTAAAAAAGAAAATTACACTAGTTCGGCTAATAATCGTAAGGCTGATACTTGGAATACATGGCATAAGCTGATATGAGTCATTTCAAAAATATGACTAAAAAATTGTTAGGAAATTTTTTCTATAGACTCTTTCAAGAAGTATCATTGTTTTCTTATGTTGTTAGGGTTACAAAAGTTCCCTTTATTAGAAATTTGACATCAAACTCTGAAACGTAAAAATTAAAAAAATTTTTCAACATTGTACTTACTGTCATCAACAATATAAATTATATTGCACGTGTATAGCAACAATTCGACAACACGTAAAAATTTAGAGTAACAGACGTAATATGAGCTTGACACGTTCTGTTACTTAACTGTTTATTCTCGTTGTAGCTCTCCAAATTATTTAAAAGTCTTACTTCCAATTCGGAAATCTGCAAAGAAAATCCGCAACAATCCAGAATGTCTTTCCAAAAACATATTACTCTCTTGGTTGGCATGTACTGCGTACCGCTTATCTGCAATCGCCCTACACGCGCGTATACACAATGCTGGAATAAATGGCCATTCATGCAAAAATGAAATGACCAAGCGGTTTTTTTTTTTCATAATGATTTTTTGTTGCACAACGACGTAATTAATAAGACATTGCGAATTTCTCTCGGGTATTTCCCCGGTGCGGTGCCCAATCAAATCTATTCGATAAAAAAATAACGATCATCCACGAAGTAATCATTGTTTCTGTAAATTAGTCGGAAAAGCCAATATACACGAATTATACAAGCGAGAAATCACAGATATACTCAAACCTCAATCAGCATTTCAAATATACATGTATACATACACCCACGTGCACAGCTGCACGTGTTATAAACATTTACACTTAAGTACGAGCGCGATTGGAATAGTTGACGTTAATACTAGATGACGCGGGGCTGAGGGGAGAGCTGAACAATCGCTAGGACCATTAAAAGGAACTCGGGCTGGCCGACTCGGCGGTATTGCCGCCTGTGCCGATTTGGTTGCCGATCCGTTTTGACATTTTCTTCGAAGGGCTGTTTTTTTTTTTTTTTTTCCAAATAAAAGAACGACTTAAAACAAAGGAAGACGTATAAAATCATGGCGACGAGGAATACGACGTCTGCTCTGCTGGCGCTGGTGCTCTTGGTGATTTTGGCCACTGCAGGTGCTCAGGATATCACGAATCTGCTGCAGAACAATCAGATCGTCGATCGGGAGCTGCGGTGCGTCCTCAAGACAGGGCCTTGCGATGTCATTGGCAGGATGCTCCAGAGTAAGAGTGCATTTTTTTCATATTAAAGGTTTGAATGTCAGTTGGTGGCGTATGTACTTACAGGTCGATGTGAATATCTTTTTTTTTTTTTTTTTTTTTTATTAACTTAACAAGATTTCTACAGCTTTGAGATGCCCTATGTACATTTTTGGGAATTCCAATGATAAAATATTACTATACACGAATAAAATCATTTGCTATGAATTTTGTAGTTGTAAGGAATAATTTTTGGTATTTACGATTAGTTTTTTTATTGATCTTAAGCGAACCGCGGGTGAGTGGATTTTTATTTTGTTTTTGTCGAGATTAAAACGTATCGTGGCCATTTTCCGGATTAATCTTAATAAGGCTTTGGGGATTTTGAGCGCGTAAATTAATTTTCACGCATGAATCAATATGAACAATGATTGTGAATTTCGATTAGAACCATCTGAGAAAGAATAAAATTAATTTTTCGGTAAAGATGTAAATATTGGTGCACAAATACAGGTTTTGCCATTATTTTGCGTTTAAGCTTACAACCAACGTTCCAAGAGAATTAAGAAATAAAATAAATAAAACATCCAACAGGAATGCTACCGGAGCTCATAAACAACGATTGTCGACGTTGCTCGCCCCAGCAGCGACAGCAAGCCAACCAAATCGCCAGTTTTATGAAGCAGCACTATCCGAACGAGTTTCAGGCGATTAAAAAAATGTATTCCAGATCAGCCTAAAAATCGGACAGCCAAAGAAAACAAGCTATGATATTATGACGTATATTGATGAATCACATCGGTGAACGCGGCACGTATATACTTATATGTAGAGCATAAAAAAAAGTGTACTCCCCAGTAATTGATGTTTTGACCATTTTATTAAACATTACAATCTTTGACCGCAAATATGCTTACATCATAATCAAGCTATTAATACTTGTGGGGTAATAAATATCGTAATTAACGAAATTGTTATAGTAATATGCGACAATTATAGACAGATGATGGCTACGATGCTAAAGTGATTTAAAATAATTAATTTTCACTAAAAGAGTTAATTATAATTATTTTCTTTTTCTCTCTTTCGTTAATTCGTAAAAATTAAGAAAAGAAAAACATATAAGTATTCTTTAACCCTAAAACAAGCTGAAAAATTAATTTTTCTACTTTATTGCCTATCAGAAGCCTTTTAAAAGCTCTTAATTTGTTTATAAATCTATGAAACTCGTTAAAATAATATTCCCTCATACTTATCATGTAAACATGTTCTACTAGTCATGTAATTTTATTTAAGCAATCCCAATATTAAAAGAGAGTTACGGAGTGACATATTTATATGATTCCCAATTTTGTGACGATCGCTATATTGGATTTAAAATTATGTTACACACATCTTATTTTATTGTGCTCGTGGATTTTCCTTATTAAGGGAGTAAAAAAAAAAATCATTTCGAATAGGCCATAAAATTGAGTGTACAGATTATCGTGTTCTACTCGCCATTCGACTTTTGCTTAGCAGTACATAAGGCTAAGCACATTTTAAACAATCCACACTAGATTGAGACGATTAGCAAGATTTACTGCAACCAAAGTCCACGTATAGATAAAGAAAATTGCTTTTTCCAGAGTTTAAATATCTCCACAAAACGTGTTGTTGGGTAAAAATTGTACAACGATTATTTACAGTGTTAATAATTTATTCATCAAAAATTTAGAGTCGAGCAAAAAAACTACTTCCTATCTTATACATATTTGTTTACACCCGAACCAAGTATGTTTGTTGTTTTTAATAAAAAAAAAAAAAATGCATTAGTACTGACACATTGATTCCAACATTTGCCACCACAGCATAAGTAATAATTTATTGGTATGATGTATCGTATGAAAACCAATCAGCACCGTGTCCTAAATGTAATTTTTACCTTGGACTTCGCATACACGGGCGAATAAAATGTTTTCAAAGAGTGTAGAACTCAACGTTAGTTGTAAAAAGAGACAGATAACGTGAAAGAAAAAAACGAAACAAGGAACTCTTTTTATCAACTATCTCTTGGTCTCCTTCTTCCTCCGAACCAAATCACTTTCTCCTATATGCTGAGAGGTATAATTATACACTTACATCTATGTGTATTACGTATCCATGCACACAAGGCGGTTTCAGATGTGTTCTCTAGGGGGAAGTAAACAAGTTGATTTTTTTTTTTTTTTTTTTTGTTTTGTTTCAGACGTGATGTAAGCGTATAACACAAGTTTCTACAACAGCATTTTGGAATGGTCTGTACTTCTACTACCAATACGTGCACTAATAAAAAGTCACACAATCGAATCGAATAACTCAGCCAATACAATTCATAATACGTATTTGTAGCACGTACAAAAATTAATAACCTGAGCGTCTGACGACTCTGCAAGATATAAAACATCAGGCACACGCGCAATTTCGATTTAATATAGCTAATCATTTTTTTTTTTTTTTTTTGTGATGTTTTTTTTGCACGGATCACGTACCATTTCGAGTGAATCGCTCGTTTCCATTCAAACGCCTGTAATAATTGGACCATTGTCTTTTTTTTTTTTCATTAGGAATTGTTTTTTCGATCACGATCAGGTGCAAATCATATGAGTAAATGAAAGGATCGTATATTGACAAAGTGGTGGATGTGGAAAGTTTCGATTGTATTATTTTTTATCGCTCGTTTCGAGTCTTAACGCGAGAATACAATATATGTACTGTATGACAATTGGGTGTGACGTTTAACCGTTGGGGAAAGTATTAGCTCATGGTTTTAGTTTTTTTATTTATGTATTTTTCCAATCAAAGATCTCAATTGTTTTTCCGCACTTAATAAATTTCGTCAGTCCATGAATTATAATAAACACGAAACACACACATCCCAAGAACTATCGGTTAATAGTATATAATTATCCCAAGAAAGCCAATAGTGTGGAAAATTTTTTCAATAACCGCATGACCAGTTGGCGCGTTGAAGTTGAACGCTTGTTTTAAATTTGATTTTTTGCTCCAACAACAGCTCCTCTCCGTATGGCACCACGCGATTACTCAGTCTTTTCTCTCTACGTAAAAGCACACGTTATATACAAATATGTCAAAGCTGAAGGAGATAAATAAGCAAAAGAAAAGCATTAAAACCTCATGATTAAAGTAAGTATATATTTATAAAAAAGAATATTAATGTTTGATTCGAAGAACGTCGATAAAGGTAAAGAGTCTTTTGGAACGAAACTGCTAATTCACGATATAAAGTGCTCATGTGCCAAAGGATCGATTTCAGAGTACCTACGTACAATCCGTTTGAAAGAAAAAAAAAGTAATCGGTACGAGAGCAATTAAAAATTTAAATAAATAAAAGAACAGACACACACGAAGGAATCCAGGTAGGATGGGGCCGATGATCGTATAACTCTACCACTTTGTGACCACATCATCGTAGTATCGATTGTGACGATGATGTCTACGTGATCGTCGAGCGGCTGTGGCCCCGGAGCACGTTGATGATGAAGTGGGTCGTAATCGTGTTGGGTATACCCTGCCGTGTGTATACGTGCGTTAGCAATAGTTCGAGAGTCCATGCAAGAAAGAGATAATAGGGGGGAGGGAAGAAAAAGTGGTAGACACGCCGCTGAGAATATTAAATGGAAAACAGTCCGAAACTCCATATGGTGTGTGTAACTATATATTATACTGGCAAACATCTCGAAATCACCGAATGATTGATACTTCGGAAGAGCAACACGCGCGTTGGAAAAATGTTGCGCGTCCGATTTACCTGTACGTTATACTTACACGTGGGTATAATATATGTATGTAGGTTGTGTAGAATAAAATCCGATGGTGGAGGCTTTGATTTTTTTCATTCTTATTTATCTACGACATCCATCTCGAGCATGTGCTGCTGGTTCTTTTTTACTTCGCGATGAAAAATCAAAAGGATTGTACACATTTTAGCAACTTAGAGCTTGACTATGTTTGCAGGATGAGAATAATAACATTGGAGGTGTGCGTGTTTGACAAAAGGAGCTCGAGACGCGTATTTGGTCGTTAAACAAAAAAAAAAGAAATTTTTTGTTTCCATACCCAGAAGAAGAAGGAGACCGACTTGAGGTCATTTGTAATTTAAATCTCCTTCTCGGAAGGAACATACATGACTTGCCCACTTATTCGTCAAACGTCTACGTGTGAAATGAGGAAGTTTTAAGAAAGCTGCTCAAAATCTTTTGGATGAAAAACACAATAATGTAACTTTTTGCTTAGAAAATAGATTTTTCAAAAATTAATGTCACTTGAATGACCAAACTATTTCCCGAAACAACCTTACAGCGAAAAATCGGCATCTGAATACAGCAGGTCGTCGAAAAGAGCGAACAATTTTAAAATACCGATCAAGTACACCGAAAAACGGACAAAGTCGCAAATCTATGGTACCCATGTCGCGGCAGGCGTTATGCAACGCGCAACTCCACGGGCAATCGCCCGTGAACGTGTCTGGTTTTTCCAAGATCGTCCCTGTACAGGTAAAAAACGTACACGCGCGCTCTTGCGGTTCTTCCGATCGATCGCCGATTGAGCCATCCCCATAGCGCACGAGCGACCTAAGCAGCACTTCTCATTTTTTTTTTTTTCTTTCTTCCCAGTCCACAGAGATACACTCTGGATCCCGTACATAATATATCATATGTACAAACTCCGCCACTGTAGTGTCCATCCGTACACGTACAAAAGTGGACTGGGTAAAAGTACCGATCGTCGACCGGCTATATAACAGCCGGCTGCGCTCGCCGATCCCGGTCACTCTAGCGTCGGTACCCGATCGATCGTCAAGCCTCGCACCAGCTTTTATCAATTCCTTTGTACTTGTAATTGTTTTTTTTTTTGTTTTTTTTTTTTTGTTCGCGATCAAGACAATTTACTGGTGAAGATGAGGAACGCCTGTGTGATCGTCTTTTTGTGCTTCGCCGCTGGCGCCCTTGCCGAAACGTACCCCAACAAATACGACAACATCAACATCGATACAATTTTGATGAACGATCGGGTTTTGAATAGTTACGTCATTTGCTTGGTGGAAAATAAGAATTGCACCAGAGAGGGCCGCGAACTCAGGAGTGAGCATACATTTATATATTTATTCCTTTTTTTTTATCCTCCATCAAACTTGTTCTTTTTGTTTTTACCTACAAGTAGGTATACACGTTCAAGAGAGTAATTATTATACTCGGTCGTTGTGTGCAGTTTGAATTATATTTAAAAAACAAAAAACTTATGAACAAGTAGTTCTAATACAAACTTTAACTTTACACATGAGTTATTAATAGTATCTCTGGATAATCGTGGACAACTCCCTAAGTTTCTTTTTTCATCAAGGTCCCATTGCAAAAGGTACCTATTCCTACACAATGGGTAAACCGAGATTGGCGCTACATTTACGTTTATCAATCGTTTTTTCACAACGCGTGCACGGCAGTTCTTTCAGCTCCGAAATGAACGAACGTTTTACTTCATCTCCCTGTTACCTTCATCGGAGGCGTTGCGCAAACGCTCCAGCCTCACGGGCGGACGCGAAACCAAAATGAACGAAGAAAATAAGAGAAAAAAGTCCTTTACGTGTACATGGGCACTCTCTCAAATTGACGCACATCCGGGCAGAGACACACATGTAGCACGTTCAGCCTTTCAAAGTTTTAAAACACCATCATCTCGCATTGAATTTACAGCCGAGTTCATACTTTCTCTGTCTCTTGTACCCTGCCTACACCCGTATCGTATAGGTACAAACCTGTATTATATATTATTTGCGTCTGTCGGTCTCTCCTAAGGAGCCGCGACGCGTATATCTTGCGTAAGCCCTACAATTTGAACTTTCACGCAGTTGTACACAATATTATATACATATACGTACGTATACACGTATCCATCTCGTACCCGAGCCCAAAAGGCGAGGGACGGAGAAACGCTTGAGCAACTCTCTTTTGGCGCACGTATATTTATCGGGCGTGTGTGGTTTATCCTTTGACTTGACAGGTGTATTAAATATTACACTGGAAATCCCACGTCGCCCACGCGTTTATTATGTATGTATATTTATGCGTGAATCGGTCGACGGAATGAAAAACGAGAAAAACATGAAATGTCAATGACAAATCGTATCATTAAATCGGATGGATGTAACAATCTATGTTTTTATACAATTATTTTGTGTTTATTCCAAACTTGTATGTTTTTAGAATTCCTGCCCGACGCATTGAAAACTAATTGCGCGAAATGCAACGACCATCAAAAGAGAATGGCGAAGAAAATTCTTACGCACCTGAAGGAGAAGCGATCAGCTCTATTTAAAAGATTGACGACTACATTCGATTCGTCGGGCGAATTGGAGAGGAAGTACGAAAAAGAAGGGTTTAACTTTTAAATTATTAACTTTGGACTAGATGTTGAAATTTTTTTTTTTACAAATCCTATGTTTGTATTTTTTTCTAGTTATGTGAATTATAAATATTTTTTTTTTTATATAAAGATAGTACAAATGGCATTGAGTTAATGAAGAATCATCATTATTTTTCTTTTCATGGTAAAAATACGTTTTACATTAAAAGCAAAAAAGTGAAAGATTTTTTGTCTTTTTTTTTCTCATACTTACTTTATTGGTACACTTTACGCTTACGAGCCATTTATTCTACTCGTCGTTTTTTGACTAAGGATCCGAGCTGAAAAAAAAAAAAAAAGTGTTTCAGATGTTTCATTTCGTATTTAAAATAAAGACTGTTGAATCATTGTTACTCCAAGCAAATGAATTTTGTAATATTTAAGTTAAATAAAAATTTTTAAAAACTCATACGTTGTATCATTAAATTTGTAAAATTTCACCCTTACCAAATCGGATATTGCTGGAAGATTGTTTGTTTGGTCAGCTACAGAAGTATCTTGTTCTCGAACTTCTTTTGCTGCTGTCTTTTTCATATTCCTGTGCTGTGGGAACGTTGGCATCAATTTTGGATCACAAGCTGTGTAAAGATAAATCGAGAATCAATAGATGTCTGTCGAAAGTTGTGAACAAATTCGTAGATAGCACTTACGAAGCGGTGCTTCTTTGAAATAACTGCTTTGCAAACATTCTTCAGCAGTAGCTCTTTTTTTCGGATCGTACATGAAAAGGAAATTCAGTAGCCTCAGTCCTGCTGCGCTTAACCATGGGAATTTTTGCTTTAGATTGTTGTAGGGTTGTTGTTTAAGACTAAAGTTTTGCAGTGCCGGCAGTGAGTTGAATTCAGGCCAGATGGCTTCACTAGGAGTTCCTAACAAGTCTACTATTAATTCCAACTGTTGAATTTCTGACTTGCCCGGTAGCAAAGGTTTGTGAGCTAGGAGTTCACCTGTAATTAAGATAGTAATTAGAATTATTATTTCAGTCTAACGAAACTTTTTATTTTCATCATCGAATCAAGTGTCAATATAAAACAATTACCCAAGATGCATCCAGCAGCCCACATATCCACTGAAGTAGTTTGTGTCTTGGCTTGCAAAAGCAATTCTGGAGCTCTGTACCAGAGCGTCACAACTCTCGGTGTCATTGGCTTTAATGGTAAACCAAACCACCTGGCAAGACCGAAATCTGCTATTTTTACACATCCTTTGTCAGTCATCAGAAGATTTGAGACCTTCAAGTCCCTGTGCACAATGAAATGCTGATGCAAATATCTCAATCCTTTTAGCACTTGTAACATAATGCATTTAACTTGACTCTCTGAAAAGGGTGCCTGCATATTATCAAGCAGGCTAGCTAAATCTTGTTCACAGTATTCCATTGCTAGAAATATACTCTCCAAACTTCTTCCCACAACTACTTCTTTCAATTGAACGATATTTTCATGTCTGCAGGACAAGAGAACATTGATTTCTCTAAGGCTACTGATTGGAAACCCATCCTTTTCATTTTCCATCCTCACTTTTTTAAGTGCTACAACTTTTTCATTTTTTGTATCTCTTGCCCTGTACACTATACCATATGTACCTTCTCCAATGCGATTAAGCTTCTCAAATTCCGAGACAGACCTACATTTTCCATGCTGAAATCATTTATGTCCTTGATTCATTATTTTACAATTATTAATAAAAATCATAACGTAAACAAATATTCGTAGGTAAATAACCATGTCCTGTTCAGGTATCTCCATGGGTTTTCCATTTAAAAACGAAGTCAAAACTCCTTTACGTGTGATCGGAGCAATGGGATCTGGACCAGCATCCAGTGAAGCTTTTTTGTCGCTATCGTTCGCCTCCAAGCTTTTCTTCCTCAAAATGTCATCAACTGTTGTAAAAGATACAAAAATGTGTTATTGCATTATCTTACTTTTCTTGAACAATGGTTTCACACTCATTGTTTATGTTTATTATAATTTTTAACTATGCCTCTATACCTTTCGTCATTTCTACAAAACAGCTTTTCTGAAGCTCAACTTGAGATAATGATTAAACTAATAAAAAAACAACAATGTAACAACTGACAATCTGACAAAGTATTTTTTACTTTGATTAACACAGTAGTAAACACACATAACCTATCACTGCTCTTCCTACATATATAAATATATAATATAAACATATGCTCATATATTTACAACCCACTGCGCGCGCACTCATCTCAGACTATATATAGAAGCATTAGAAGAGAGAAAAACCGAGAAAATAATAACAATTTAAAATTTTTTAAATAAATAAGTACTGGTAATCCTTAAAATTAACATTAGTTGAGTGAGTATCATGTTATCACTTTCAAAATCGCAAAATAAAAATTCTGATTTATAATTTACCGCGCATATCATCTCTAATTCCTTCACAAAATTCCCTAGAAAAGTGTGCGTGTCACCAGGGTCACTCGAGCGGGTATAGTGTGGTAGCGGTAGCTTTACAAACACCCTAAATTTGGCGCGAATCAACATAATTTCATTTCTTTCTTCACCAATTTATGCAGTGCACAAGCAAGAAAAGCATACGGTTTAATTTGTCATATAGTTACGATCAAAAATATTTTGCAATATCTTGGATAATTTATCGACAAAGTCCGCTGTCGTCGAAAAAAGTTCAGTGATGGAGTTGAACTCCGAAATAGTTGTTGCTACTGCCTCCACGTGCAACGTTAACGGAGACAGTCTTCTTTCGAAAGACTGCACGTCGCCCGACGGTTGCCCTATTCGATCTAATAGTGACAGTGACAGTGAAATAGTGCAAGAAATTTCGGAAAAGCATTCGAGAATCGAAAAGGAAATTTTATCCATTGGAGAGGATAACGGTCGATTACCTCAGAGTCAAGGCAAAAGTTCTCAGGATAGCAAGACTGACAGCTGCTCCTCGACGCAGTCCAGCTCTACTTGTACTAGTCAAAAAACTGAGACTGGCCCCAGTTTACAAGGTAATAATGATGTTGATGACAATAAAAGCTCAAGTTCTGGTTCAACTCTCAAAGAAAGTCAGAACTCAAATGGTGACGATGAAGATTCGCTTTCGTCCTCGACCACCGTGAAAAACAGCCAGCCTGTTGACGACGATGAAAACAATTCAAAATCTAGTGAATCATTGAGCACTAGGACTTTACCTGTTACTAATAGTAATCGGAGTACACTTGAGGGAAGCCAAAACACAAACACTCAGCTCACAGAGGACAATGATTCACGTTCTTCTTTTACAAGCTCAAATACAAAGTCAACGATTCAGCACAATCAAACTTTGTCTGATAAATTGCAAGAGGATGAAAACTCTAGATCTAGTTTTCAATCGTCAGGTAGGAAAAGTCCCCTGGAAAAACAGAGTAGGAGCCCTTGCAATGATTTCACAGAAGACAATGATTCCCGTTCATCAATTGAAAGCTCAAATTCTAAATCGACAATTAAGAATAGTCAGCTTTCTATTGATAAATCAGATGGTGGAAGCCAGTCGAATTCCAGTATTAATCTTCTTGAAAATAGTAAGCCCAAGAAGTATCTAAGCATCGTTGATTCTGATTCTGAAGATGAAATCGTTGTACCTAAAAAATCTTTTGGCGGTTTCGTCAGCGATTCAGATTCAGTGACCCATGAAAAGTCTAACAAAAAATCCAAACAGAAAAATAAAAAACAGTTATTTGACAGTAGTGATTCTGAAGATGATAAAAAAAGTAAAAACAACGGCATTAAAAAAGTAGTTGATAAATCAATTAATGTAAGATTTGATGTTGTACTAATATACATATAATATGAAAATTCGAACACTTGAACGAAAATAGAAAATTATGATTCTTTTAGAAATCCAATCAATTCAATGACCTAATAGATTCAGAGTCTGAAAGTGATAAGGATAATCAATCAGATCGTAGAGGTGGTGCTTCTTCAGGTGAAGAAAACAGTACTGAAAAATCTAAAAGAGGAAAAAAAAAGTCAGAAAAAAAAAGAGTGGTAATAAATCCTAATTTACTAAAATTTTAATTGAACAAACAATGAATTTTGAATTAATAAAATTTTTTTAGGGATCAATCAGAGCATCCAAAGATGCAGCAATGCAACAAATTCACAGTGAAACACAAAGATTGATAAGAGAATCACAAGTTTCATTGCCATATCATAGACCAAAACAGCGTACCCTTCAAGAATTTTTGAACAGAAAGAAAATCTCGGGTATCATTCCTCAAAACTTAACATGTGCCGAGAAAGTTAGAATGTTATCTGCAGTTGTCAGGTACAACTTGTATTTTTTGTAATCATTAGGTTTCTTTAAATACATTCAATATTTTCTTTTTATTGCAGTAAAGTTGTACAAGCAAAAGAAAAAGAGGCCGAAGAGTTTTACAAATCATCAGATTCCGAAGAAGAGGAAGAAAAAAGTGATAAGCCATTGGTGAAAGAATTGGATCAAACGGATAGGAAAATCGACAATAAAAGTGAAAGTACAATTGATGGTGAAGATATGATTTTGGAGCCTATAAATATATCTAATGGACAAAACCCAATACAAGATCGTGTTCAAGATTCTCATGAAAATAAATTATCAACTTTGCAACAAAGATTATCAGATTCTGGAGTCCCTAGAAAACTATTTTTAGATGACGATATTGATTCAGAATCTAGTACAAAAACTGAAACATTGCCAAACGAGAATAATAATTTAGAGTTGAAAGATGCAGATGCTGTGAAAAAAATTGAAGAATCTAAAACTGAAACAAAAGAATCTTGTACTTCACATGAAATAACTGCAGATCATGTTGAAGCTATGGAGGTATGCAATGACAGGAGGGAAACTGATATATCTATTTTGGACAAACCAAATTTAGAAAGTACCAAATCTATAGTCGATCCTGATGAAAAAGAAAAAGCAGCTGAAAATAAAAATGAGCACGAAAATAGCACTGAGGATTTTGTTTTACAGATGCCGGACGAAACTGAACCAAATGTAGATGAAAAACCTAACGATTCCAACAAAAGTACTGGTCAAGAAATTATTATAAATACAGATGAAAAACCATCTGAAAGTAAAGATCAAGATACGGTGGTAGAAACAGTTAAAGTTGACAATAGAGACGAATCAGCATCAGATAAATCAGTTGCTCTGACATCTGAAAATCCCATTGAAAAACAAAAGTTAAACAATAAAACTTCAACGGAAGAAACTGAAGAGATGGTTTTAGAATTTCCAAAAGATACTAATAACGAGGACGACATCATAGACAAAAATGCGTTAAGCGACAAGTTGTACAAGCCACCGGAATTTGACGATCTTGAGGAGAAACCCAGCTTCAAAAAGATAATTTTAGCTAATGCTCTCAAATCAAAACCCATGATTAAAGCTTTGCCGGGCTCGATGATTGATTTCACGAGCATTGATCAAATATCGGAAGGTGTCACAAAACTGGTGGATAGATTTACGCGTCATTCAGCCGTTCACAAGCACAATGCAAATAATGTAGTCGAAGTCAAGGTCATGCGTACTGAAGGTGTAGACAACGATATCTCCATTGTCGAGGAAATGTTACCCTTCAATAAAACCCTTACAGAAGATGACTGCACGAAAGAAGGCAAGCCGGGTGAGAAGCTCAAAATTTTGAAAGAAGATTTAAAACGCAAAATTTCCTCAGTTAAAAACGAAGAATGGAAGCATAAAGAAGAAAACGAAAAGGAGAACGAGGAAGAAGAGGGTAATGGCAAAGATGATGATTTCTATGCAGGTTTACCTGACGATGACGAGGAGTTCGATGATGAGGAGAGTGCTGAAAGCGAGCTAGAAGAAGATGACATGCCTATTGTGGAAAAAAAGAGGCCAAAATGTGAATTTGGCGATGAAGAAGCTGAGGAGAGTGTAGATGAAGATGAAGAGGAGAACGAAGACGAAGAGGAAGAAAAAGAAGAAAACGAGGATGAAGACGAAGAAGACGAAGATGAAGAAGAGGAATCCGAAAAAGAGGAGGAAGAAGAAACTGTAAAATTTTATTTTATTAGTATATTGTTCTCGTGTTTTTTGTCAATGTAGTAAACATACATTTATTTTCAGAACAAAAGTCCTAAGAAACTCAAGAGAATCATAAAACCGTTCGATGAAGAGGATTCAAACGATTCGGATACAAGTTTGAATAATAAAGCAACGGAAGCCAAAAATTTGCTCGAGCGTACAAAAATGGACCAAGACATATTTCTCTCACAAATAAAAAGTAATTTTGTTGTCGAGGATTTGGTTGAAGACTCTAGTCCTGCGTTTATTCGTGATCGTCTTGATGCCGATGCCAGCAGTCAGACTTGCAAAACCCCACTGCCGAAAAGTAATTTGATACTCAGTATGATCTCACCAGTAACTCATTTAACTGCTCTGAATTCCTATAATGACTCAGCAAAGAAGTCCGATGCTAAGACGCCTAACTTTAATCTTGGAAATATTTCTACCGACAGTACGCCCTTTGAAAACAGGTAAATATCTATTACAATGCACTGGTATAATTGCAGAAATTGACGATATGTTTCATCAATGCTTTCTAATGAAATTTCAGTGGTAGACCATCAAATAATTTCAGTTTAGAAAAAATGATGAGTCTGCAGAAGAAACTATTTGAAGATCCTCCTGATCCGGTGCACGATAACGAGCTATTAGAAATTTGCTCGGGTAATTTCGATGATACACAAAACACTACCGAACCAGCGTTGAGGTTCGACAAACAAAACGAAGTAACAGACTCGCAAATCATGGACATTTGCTCGGGTAGTTTTGTCAGTCAATCAACCTTTCTGCAACCATGTGACGAAACGTCGCAAGACATGGCACTGATTCTAGACCCTGAGGAGGAGTCTATAAAGAGTCCAATAAAAAACACAAGTTTAAAGAAAACAAGCGACGAATCGATGTCGAACAATGACTCTGAAAGTTCGCGAAAATCTGCTGCAGCGAAGAGTCCTCTCAAAAGTACGGTCAAATCTGTTTTTAAATCGAAAAATCCAATGGACGCTTGGCTGATGCAAACGCAACAAAAACATCTGAATGAAGTTACAGATTCACAGCTGTTAGACATATGTTCCGGAGCGTTTGTTTCACAAGCAGCAGACCCGAAAGATTTGGAAAGTGAAGTATCACAAGTACACAAATCAGATACCTTACAAGATTTATTTGAGAGCACGAGTCAAAAGAAGCCCAATCAACCGGAATCCTCGAAAGAAAAAATAACAGAAGAAGAAGAACCGAAAGCTCCGTGGACATCGTTCAGGATCGCTTCCTCTTCAGACGAAGAGAATGAAAAAAGCGAAAATCAAAAGAAACGGATGAAGAAGAAAAAATTGAAAAAGAAAAAAGTACAAAAACTTGAGTTATCGGACGACGAAGACGAGGAACGCAACGAATATTCAGATTTGGAAGAGGAAAGCGAGTTTGAGGAAGAAGAAGAAGATGAGGAGGAAAAGTACTTTGACTATGATTCCGATGAGAATGAAGTCATAGTTATACCAAAGAAAGAAATAAAAAAAGTTGCGGGGAAATTCCTTGACAAAGAAGCCGAGCTGAGCGAAAGCGAATGGGGCTCTGATGACGAGGATGAAAGGGATTTGGACAAGCTAGAATACGAAGAAGGCGATGCCGAAGACATCGACGAAGCTCAAGTGAAACATCAGCTCGACAAATTACACATGAAGCAAGTCCTGGATGATGATCAAAGGGAAGTTAGAATGCTCCAAGAACTTCTTTTTGATGATGGTGATTTGCACAGCGAAGGCGCTGGTCGCGAAAGGAAATTTAGGTGGAGGAATGTCGGTTAGTTGAGGCGTGAACTAGCCTATGATTTCTCTTACATAACTTATTGAAATGTAGCAAACCCATTTTATAAAACAACTTATATTTACTTTCCAGATAGTTTAGGAGATGATGATAATGTAGGTTCCAAATTGGAAGACAACATTGAAAATTTCGATGATGAAGTGGACGCCTCTATGGAAGTTCAAATGCGAAAGTTGAGATACGAGCAGCAAAAGTTTTTAGAAGAAAATGAGGTATTATTATAAACTCAAAATAATACGTAAAGTTGATGTGTAAATTACCTAAAAATTTCAGCAAAAAATCGTCGAAACAATAGAAGATGATTTTGCTGACAGCGAATTTATGAAATCTAGTTTGAAAGTTGTTAGCGTTCGTTCTAGTAAGACTTCAGTCACAGAACAAAAAATGACAAAAACTTCTGATGTTGACAAAACTGTCACGACGAGTGATATGATCAAAGTTGTTTCGAACAAATCAATTAAGACCAAGAACAGCTTTTCATTTGTAAGGGCAAATAAATATTTTAAAATAAAAATTTCTTTTCTCGTAAAATTAAAGTATAATAACATCTTCTTGGCAGTCTAACCCAAGAGGGTCATTCCTGGCAAGAGGAGAAGCAGCACTACATCGAATAGCTCAAAATTTACCTCAGTCGAACATGCCAGTCATTTCTAATCGTAAAAAGAACTTTGTTTTTGAACACATTAGCCCTAAGGTAGCCAATCCTCCGGTAGATTCGGAGCAAGAAAATGATACTCCTGCCAAAGATTCGAACAAGGTGAGAAATAGAAATATTGTTGTATCATCAATCAATCGGTTTAAAATTAAAAAATAAATGAAAATTTTTTATGATTGTTAACAGCGTAAGAGAAAAATAATACCGAGTCAGCAGACGCCAACGACGTCGAAAAAACCCAAGATTAACGACAAAAAACCAGGCAAGAAGTTATTTTAGTCTTTCCATTGAGATATAATTGATTTTAAATATTGTTAAGTATTACATTATCTGCTTGTAAATAACAGACCGCGTATCGTCGATTCTTAAATTTAAGCCTATGCATATTTGTACAAAATAATATAATGAACAGTTGGACCTTATCTTTTTATCCTTTTGTTTGAAAAGTGAGCTAGATTATGATTCACTTGACTTTATTTTCATTTGATGATTTGTTTAAATTCGACTTGTATGTTCTTAGTGACTTTTTGAGCTATCCAAATACTTAATAATATTTTGACAAAAAAAAAACTCAGTTAATTATTTTTCATAACATAAAATTGGTTGTATTAGTAAACACTACAGTCTCCCATTTAAAAGCGCATTCCACCTCTTATCTGTCAAACACCCCCACACCCTTTCGTATTACTCCGCACGAGACATAATAAAGCTCCAGAGGAATGACATTGTAAATATACATATGTACGTTCATACACGGCAGCTGCATGCATATATACCTAACGTGGTCACTGAAAGCAGAAAAACACGAGGGACGCATTACAATAGCCGCCGTCTATCGCTCGTAGCCCCGTACTTTAGCTATACGACCCGTCGTCGATGTTTAATGTAATTCTATCCAGTAATGCACATCCTGGCCTTCGGCTATCGGACACGTGTTTGCATGCGTATCTATTATCCAATGCCCGTCGTTTTCTTTGCTGGCGAGTCCTGCGTGCCCATGATGTGCACTCTGTAAACACATTTGAAAAGGCTGGGCTGGCATTCCGTGTGATAAATTTTACGGAAAAAAAAATATTTATTCAAAGCACGGCTTTGGAAAAAAAAAAGTTTTTTCCAACCAAACGCATCTGGAAATGTGGAAAAATTCAAGAACTCGTTATGGATAAAGTGGTAAACATATTTTTTAAAGTCATACAGAGTTGTTCAATATATTTTACATCGATTCTAGAAAAAAAAAAATTATATTCTTTTCAAATTCCCATATAAAAAAAATTTCTCCACGTCAATTAGCATAGCTAAGTAGATACTATTCGTAATAATTATTTGATAAACCCAACAGTTGTGGATTATGAAAATTTTATTTTTCTTAAGAGCTTAATATTAAGAAGAAGAAAAGTATACATATTGGGTTGTACATGAACTATACCTGAAATAATTTTGATAACGTATACATACAAATGGATCACATCATCCACACATTGCGTTAAAAGTTGTTTCATCTTTTAACTATATATATATTAGTTTTCTACGTGCGTGGTTGTATTTTTTACTCCCCCGTAGATATAAATTACGCTGGTAAAGCATTTGTGCCTAAAAATGTCTCGAGATTTTTGTGGTTTTTATGGTAAGAGTTAATTATATGCTGTGCAAACTCTTTTTAACGTATTGTAAGACGCGTAAAACACAGGTGTCTCCTGGATTACTTTGCCAAATATTAGCATTGTATCATATTTTAAGTTGGAAAAATTAAAAAAAAAAAAAACTGTCAACTTTGACAGCTGGTCCCGTACGTGTCGGAGTAAAAACTGAGATCCTCTGGGGAAAAAAAAAAAAAAACTGCAAAGGTACTTAAAACCCTGGAGCAAAGACACATAAAATCATCATCATCAGAATTCTCTGCTCTGGGTACCACACATGTACAGGGAGCAAAGGCACACACTACATAGGTATACAACACTTTGCTGCCAGTGCGGTTGGCGAGAGCACCGCAGATATTAAGCCGATTAGCGTGGAAGCTCTTCGAGAGAGAGACAAGATAGCTCCGCTGGTACACCTGCAACCCACCGAAAGAGAGAGGGAGATGGGCATAGAGAGACACATTAAAATCTCTTGAAATATGCAAGAGTCTATATGCAAGCGCGCGCGGATTCGGGTGGAAAGCCGCTTGAGCTACATGTTGGCGTGCTCGGGGGGCTCTCCGGGCCCCGCTGATGCTGCGAGAGTGACTTTGTCTTTCTCTCTGTTATACATAATACACGGTTGTGTTCATGTACACACATTTCGGGAATATTCGGGTATTTCGGTAAGTATACTCGCCGGACGGTAGACATTATTTTATGCAACATACCTCTGTGCGCGCGAGTTTACCCGCATTACTTGCTTTTTCGTTTGCCCGGAAGTTTAGCAAGTATCGGTATATGTTTGGGAACCGCTGGGTATGCTCGTGCTTACCCGAGGATAGGAGGGTGGTAGCACGGGGTGCAAGAAGCTCGACCACACTTGGCTGTGTTAAACGTAAAGGTTCATTTATTGACTAACTTGCTGGTCGAGGAGTTGCCAGCTTAACTAGCGGCACATCCCGAGCCTCGATTAATGAAGATGTCGCGTGGAACGAGAGATTGCTTGCGCTTGCTCGGCTGTGAAGTCGGAGCCGCCACATATGTACATATAGGTAGGTGTATGAATTTTTCATTCTGTTCCTATAGAATTCTTGCACTGCTTTTACCCAAATTTTCTTTTTTCTTTTTTTTTTTTTATATCATTGCCAACTTCAAATTATTCATTGTCACATGAAGTTCAAAATCAAGTTTGAGGTAAATCTACTTGTACACGAAAGCAAAAAAATTCTTTAATTGAAGAAAAGACTCGTTGCTCTTTTAAAATTTTTTTCAATATTCTTGAGCATATATAACAACACGTTTTTTGGGGGGGTACGAACACTTTTTTTATTCGCCACTTTGTCACAGAACTGTTAATGGTCTTAAACGAATTTTTTTTTTGTTTTCTTATTAGTCATGTGAAGCCATCAATTGATTTCTTGATGGAGAAAATCCTATGTAACCCGAAGAGATCTCCAGCTTATACTGGAACATTTTGTGCAAAACTTCAAACAAACATATTTTTTTTTTTCGGAGTTCAGGATAAAAGGCTAAAAATGTCCACCACCAGATCTGAGCTCAATCGTTGGAGCTGAAGGAAGCTAACAATATTTCTTCTGGCAAAAATAGAAGGTACTCCCACATGTATCCGCAATAGTGGTGCTTGGCAAAAAAAAGTCAGTACGGAAACATACAGGTTCAATGGACCAAAAGTGCAATCACGCATTTGAACGTTACATTTAACGGTCGAAGCGCGTGACCTAAAATTTCGTACCCAATCGGGAGTGTTGCTCCTCACAAATGAATAATCGCGAGGGAAAATCCGGATCTATCGCGGGTTCATCGAAACTCCCGAGTAACAGCATTTTGTTATGGATTAATGCCTACCCCCATCTCCCACCTAATATGCGGCGGTCCATTACGCGCTGCGGGAGCTTATGCCCGTAAATATTTGTTATCGGCCATTAGCGCGCTGCTGCAGTTTGTTTACGCTTTGGTCGCGTTTGCAGCTTCAAATTCATTTCAATAATGGTGTCCGCCCGCAAACGCTCGTCCCTCGCGCATTACCGGTTTTCCTCCCCATCGGATTATGAACTTTCGCAAAACCTTTCTCGTTTTTCCTCGCAGCTCTCGTTGGCCCATTTCCAGCTTTTTTACCAACCAAGCCACCGATAGCCGACTGTTTTAATGGCTACTTTGTACGTTTTAATAAATTCATCCCTCCCACGTATTTTGCGCTCGGGTTTCAGTCGCTGATGACTGTTTAACCCACTTTGTTGCTGTGTCTTTGTAAATAACATTTTACGAATGACAACATTTTTGTGTCCATAAAAGCTCATTTTGTTCAAAACAATTGCGAGATTTACGATACTTGCAAATAAAATATTCGTTTGTTTGAGTATTATCAGTTTGCTTGCGCTGTTTCATTTTGATTCATTTCGCGGATCACCCGAAAAGTAAAAAATTATTCTTTCCTCATTCATAGTGAAAAATGGCATTGGTTATATTAAATGTGACGCGTAATGGTACGAAAATTCATATGATTGCGTACCTAATTTTAGTAAGAAAAGCATCCGAAAAAAAATTGTCCCTCAGGCTTGAAATAAACCAGAGAAAAGTGAATTTTCTGTCATCAGGTACAAGGAATATGCATCAAGCGCAATTTAACCAGTAAAAAATGAAATAATTAATCAACGTATGTATGAAAACCAATTTTTTTTTTTTTTTCCTACGAGACCTCCTTTTCCCAACCTGAGATGAACGCGCCGACGTCCCAGCGCGTGTCATTCACGCCATGTACCAATAGAATATCGGCAGCCGCGAAATTATTAACGCGCCTACTCCCCGATCCTCCCGCTATCACCACTGCGAGCGTGTGCGACGCGCCGCTGGTACACGCAGTAATTAGCTAAGCAGCTCAAAGGATTAGAGCGCCGCTCCTCCCTCTTTTTTTCCCCCTCTTTTGCCCGATGTTGGGCCCGTACCTACTACCTTCATGTATATAATACTTACCCGGTGCTTTTCAACTCTCGAAATACGTAAGGCATTTTTCTCGATGATTTTTCCTTACACGACTCATCTTGATTCCAATGCAAGAAAAGCTCGCCGTTTCCCGTTTAGCGTACATAATCATTTAGCCGAAAGCTCAGAACGCTCTTGTCCGTACTTGGTTGTTGGATTACGTTTTCATTGCTGCTCTGCACCCATTCATACTCTGCAATCACTTTGCCGCTCCCGTTATATATACCTCTCCATTAAATAGCCATTCTATGGATAAATGAACCTTACTTCTTTGCAGCATCGGGTCTTTGGAAAACGAGCTGTATATATCTATTGCTACAAAGAGATTTTAAAAACTATACGAAGGAAACAAAACAAAAATAGAAAAAAATTAAGCGCTCACGCGCCAAGACAAGAGAGTCAATTTGCTCGTGCAGCCTCCACGCCTCCTACATGAGAGATACGCAGATCCGGCCCGTGTGCAGAGTCCGCCTCCCGCGAGCGTTTAAGCCTCCTCCGTGCGAATTTCCAAGCGCGCACCACCACGACCAGCACCACCTCTCCGTACACCTCCATACACAGGTATATATGTATCCTCGAGTCGTCCGCCGCACCCTCGAGACATCACAATGTATAGGTGTCCCGCGTCCGTAAGGATGTATGCCGTGCGGGGGTAGGGTAGTCTTGTATACGCAGGCGCAGCCCATCAGAGTTTCCCCACCGGTGCAGAGCCGAGAGAGCAAAGCGCGCAAGCTATATAACAACAACAAGGTGGTGCGCGTCGGTCGAGTGGGAGTAGGACGAATCGTCGGCTCCCCCCGTAAGCTCGGGGCGGAGCTCCGGAGTGTCGGCCTGGCGCGGGAATTAAACTCGGCCAGCCGCTCCTAACGGTCGTACCCATTCGGCGTCTGGCCACCGCCACAGCCGCACGTCCCTGCACGCAACGCCGCGTCTACCTCACTGGCGCTTACCGATCACCGACCAATCTCCCGAGTCGCCCGATACACCGAGGCACCGTCATGCTGCACAGCGCACCGCCACCCCGGGCCTACCTGGTCCCGCTGGCCATGGGCGGCTTCAGCTTCGACAACTACTACAGGGGCACTACCCTCATCGGCGGCACCGACCACCACCACCACCACCACCAACCGATCTTTCAGTCGTACGCCGATGCCGTTGTAGATTACGCGGACCAGCTGCCGCCCCCGGCGCCCTCGCTCAGCCCCCAGGAGACCAACCCGTACGCGCGCCTCGCCTGGACCAACAGCAGCAACTGCAGCAGCAGCAGCAGCTCGACCACCCCGCCGCCGCTCGACTTGTCGATCAAGCCGACCGGCAACGGGGATCCTTGGCAGCCGATCGAGGTCGACTGCCGCGCCGAGGCCACGACCCATCAACGCCACTACGCCCCGGCGCCCGAGGAGGACAACGACGAGGAGGACGAGGTTGTGGTCGACGACGATGACGACGACGACGAGCTCAACAGCCAGCGCAGCTGTTCCTCCGCGCACAGTAGCTCCGCGCAACACCAGCGCCAGCACGCGTCCCCGATCATGGGCGCCATATCGCACCAGGAGGCCGAGCGGCTTCGCGTAGCCCAGGAGATGGGCGTGGCCGGTTACTCGTCTACCGATCTCCTGCTCAGTCCCAGCAGCCATCACAAGCAACAAAGCCACTACCACCAGCTCCTGCAGCGGACGCCACCGCCCCACCATCACTTGCAGGGCACCCACGCCCTGACGCCGCCGAGCACGCCGTCGCCGCCCCAGCCGCAGTGCTCCGGCAAGCGGTCCAAGTCGTCGTCGTCGTCGTCCTCGTTGGTGGCGAGTCCGGGGACGACACCCGTGGCGGCGGGCAAGCCGGCTCGGGCCAAGAAGAAGCACGCGCGCAAGCTCAAGTTCGACGAGGACAAGAGCAGCCCGGTCTCGGGGACGGTGATCATCGGGGAGGACGAGGCCGCCCTGTCGGGGGAGCTGGAGGGCGAGTGCGCCGACATCGATCCGTCGCTGAACATCGTGAACGTGAGCCCCGAGGCCCGGGCCAAGCTGGCCAAGATCGAGAACAAGCTCGGCCCGTACCAGTGCATGCTGTGCCGGCAATTGCACGAGGACGCGTTTCAATTGGCCCAGCACCGTTGCTCCCGGATCCGCAACGTCGATTACCGGTGTCCCGAGTGCGACAAGCGCTTCACTTGTCCGGCCAACTTGGCGAGCCACCGGCGCTGGCACAAGCCCAAGCCCAGGGGGGCCGACGAGGGGGCGCTCAGTTGCACGAGGTGCGAGGCCAAGTTCGCCAAGCCCGTCGCCCTCAGGAAACACGTGGCCAGCCACCACCCGCCCGCCGATTCCACCGAGCCCAACAACAACAACAGCCAGGTCGACAAGGTGGTGCTGCCGCCATCGCCGAGCGGTAACGCTGCCCCGACCATGGAAGTGGCCTGACGTAGCTTTCCGGCCCGACCGATGCCCATCCGGAGACTGCCCCCGCCGCCCCTCGCTGGCATCTGGAGGGTCTGGCACGAAGCCGAGCTCACCGGCCCGGGCGGTCTCTTGTAAGCACCACCATGGTTTTTTTCGTTTTTTTTTTGTTTTTTTTTTTGTTTTTTTTTCATCCATAATTTGTTTGTTTTTTTTTCCCCCGTTTGTCTCTCTGCGAGCGTTGTGATATGTAGCTAAAATCGAAGATCTACGCGATTCGCGAAACCAAAATCTAGTCACTATATGTATATGGGACGGAGTCTCTCGGATACAACACAATATATTGTAATAACATCGTTTACCCGCGATGACGAGGATGACGATGTGTAGTAGCGTGTAAGGGAACTCTCAGCTTTATTTGCCAAAGGAATATAAATTACGGAAAGAGGCGCGCGCGTCGCCGTAACTTAGGAAACGGTGTATAGGTATATGTGTACCTAATAAGTATATATTATATATGTAAAGTTCGTTTCATCGTTGGCGAGGAGGTGGAGGAAAAAAGCGCCACAAATTAAACAAAGTCTATCAGTATTTCATTGGGACTCTCGATTATGTGTAAATGTGTAGATAACGATGCGCTTCGCGTTTGTACATATTATTGCGCATCTTACTGAAACGTGTAGCGTAGTACTTAGAGATAGGCCACATGATACTTTGCGTAAGGTGTAGGGTGTAGTTGATACCTTGAGAAAACGCAAAATCAAATCTCTACCTGTTTGTGGCGTTCTTTGATTAAATTTTTTTTTTCCGTATCTGTATGTCGATGAGTACTTATAAATTAAAATACAAGAAAATACAATGCATGTAAATAAAAAAATCTCACGAGATTTGTTTATCCACGGGGATGATTTGATTTTGCCTTTTTTCAATGAATAGTATAATGATAACAAGCAGCGGCTCACAATGATCTCAAACGTAATGTTATCCAAAGTTCTCAAGCCAATAGTCGATTTTTATCATCATCCTAGTCGTCTATGCGTTGTCTAGTCGTAGAATAAATGGAAAGCTTGACGTGTACTTCAATCACTATTGTAATGCTACCACTACTTGTAATGATAATAATAATAATAATAATAATAATAGTAATAGTAATAATAATAACAATACAAACATTAAAACTTGTCGGCAGACTCATACAGCTAATTATGTCAAAGATAATTAAGGATCACTTACGATGGTGTTTTTAACAAATAAGAAAAATAAATCTAGTCTCGGATAATCTGGTGGAACAAAAATTTTAGGTGTTGGCAACATTATTAAACATAGTAAAATAAAAAAAAAATATTCCAATCTGTTTGATAAAAAAGTTATAAATGTCGAAAAATTTCTAGTCACTTTCGATAAGCTCTCAGTCACTCTCGTTGTAGGTAGACTCGATTACAATTCAAGATTGTATTTTTCTTTGCATTTTTATTTCTGCATTACTGTTCTGTATACATCGTGTACGGAACAAAGTACGGGTGCGATTCTAGTCAAACGAGCGAAAATCTGATTATTATCGGTAGAGATTAAGTTATACGTAAATTGCCCCTCGACCGAAATTAATACCTTACAGAGTATACCTATGAGTTTTATTTAGGTTCACATTTCATCGGCGAGCGTCAATCAAAGTTACTCGCTTCTGCGCGCACAACGACACCGCGAAAGCCCCAAAATATCTCGCGTTCAATACACACCGCGCGTTTATTTCATCACTCGAAAGTCAAATTAAAAGCTTGGTTTTTATTGGAAAAAAAAAAAAAAAAAAAAAAAAAAAAAAAACTACATTATTTCGAGAAAAAACGCAACCTCGTCCGTACATGCAACATTGTCCCTCATTACCCGTAATATAAATCGCGTCGCGTTAGCCATTCAACGTAACGCGGCCGCACAAATTGGCACCTATAACACGGCGGACAAAAAAGGCCTGCCCTAATACAACCCTATACGTTGAAGCGAATATCCACCTGTCGCTATAATTTTCACTCGCGCGCGCGGTTAAGCTCCTCCGGTCACGGAGTCCTCGTCTTTTCCACGCGCGAATCCAAAGGCCACATAGTTTTTTTTTTTTTTTTTTTTTTTTTTTTTTTTATTAGAGCTTGTGGGAAAAAAAAAAAAAATCACAATGATAAAAATAAATCGTCGAGAAGGTGAGGCCCGTAACAACGCGTGTACGGTGCCATTGAGTCGCCGACAATTTATTTCTCAAAGAGCGTACACAGGGATGATTATGCACGCGATCCTTACCCAGATATGGCCAGGTATGGCTGTAATGCCACACATTTGCCGTATACTTATTATTATAACGTATATGTATACCGTGCCCGCGTACGCGTATTGCACATGGCAATCGTATTGTATACCATAATGCTTTCGAGGTGCAAAAAATATTGTGTCGGAAAAGCCCCGCGCTCTGTCATTTTCCCTTTTCGATTAGATCGCTTCATTTTTTTTTTTTTTTTCCCTTTTTTGCGTATTTCACACACGTGACCCGAGATTGCGAGATTACCCAAGTACACCTATCATCGGTACGACATGCATGTACATGAGAATTGTTGAGTACGTGAAATCAAGCGGACGCTTTGGTTTGTTGTTTTATTGTTAACGAGAAAGAAGGTGAAAAATCGGCAAGTTCAGCGAAAAACCGGCATGTTCTGGCGACCCACGATGTACATGACAATTATATATTCTATACCGCATAAGATTATGTTTAAGGGTTTATTGTAAATACGAGGATATAAGTTGTTTCGTGCGTTCACACGTATACGAACGGAGATAATTTTATTTTGTATAAAAAAAGAAATATATATATACATATGTGTAAATTGCGAAAAAGAATCGCCGTACGATTACTTGATAGAAAATCGAGAGTGGAGCATGATATGTATACCTTAAGCGTTCGGGTCGAAATGTTACTTTACCGCATCATTGTACGACTACTCTGTTATGTAGAAAAAAATAAAATTGTAAATCTTTTTTCTTTTCTATTTTTATTGTTTTGTACTTACTATGATTTTATTTGTTTATCAACCGACTCTGATGTATAAGTGTGCACAAAACGAGTGTTAACTACTGAAAAATACACAATCAACAAATAACGAGCAATCTGTTTTTTTTTTTTTTTCCAATCACCACCTGCCGTTCGATCCTTTAACGCAATTGTAAAAAAAAAAAAAAAAAAAAATCGTACGTATCGGTCTGCGATCTCCATCGAGAGCTGATTACATTTTTGTACACGTATTCTGACCGAATCCCAAGATTTCGACGCAAGTAAGTACGTATATATGTAACCAGCGTGTCCGCACAAGGGGACCATATTACTCGGTGGTAATAATAATAATAATAATAGTAAGGAGAGCGCGTGTCATCGTGTCTCTCGAACATCGCCAACACATACACACACAGAGGAGGGGATTGCCCGGCCCTGTAATCTTGGAACCTTTTGTGCGCCCGCCTTCCTCGCCGAGGATAAAGAGATCCATCGCGAGAGTCTCCCCCCGCCTTGCCCTTACGTCACATCTCTCACAAAAGAAAAAAAAAAAAAAAAAAAAAAAAAAAAAAAAAAAAGCGAGCTAGCTTTAAATCCCAATTTTTTTTTCCCCTACCGCCGCACCTACGTGTGCTCGTGCTCGCTCGATGGGACTTTGATGCGATCCGCGGCTTTTTGTGCCCGCGCACGGAAAACCCTCGAAATCATCATTCCCTCATGAGCCACGGCTCGCCTAATCCTTCTTGTACTCGTATACAAGTGCGTAGTTCGCGTTCGCGTAGGTGGTTCATACAGGATGTATTAAAACTGTTGGGGAAACTGTACCTCCTCCTGTACGTACATGTGCGGACTATACGCATCCATCGACCGCTTATAATTGCGCAGTGCCTATTTAATGCCTACGAGAGATACATGTATCATGTATGCACTTTTAAAGAGCCCGAGTGGACATCGATATGGATTTCATGCATTATACATTATACGCGAGGTGTAACTAAAACGCGTTGTTCCTCGTATACATGTACCTGATAGGTAAAACAATGGCCACCGAAGAATGCGAGCTTAACCCAAATTCTCCCTTTGTCGTGTCCTTCCCCCGGGGAATTCGATTGGAGCTTTTGCCGTGAAAAAGCGTGTCGGACTATATATACTATATGTATATACGGATCTCCTCTCTCTCTGTTCCGTTCAATAGAGCGTGCAAGGTATATTATATTTTGGTACAGCAGCAGCGGATTTCTGGCTGATATGCCTCCGCCAGGGTATATATCCACTTAGCGGCGCCTACCCCTGTGTGTGTGTGTAGGCTGTAGGTACCCGGAGCTTTGACTGACTCCCCTCCCGCGGGAATACCGGGTCTACTCCTCGATACGTCGTAGAGAACCGGGAAGGAAGAAGCAATTTTTCAATTTTTTTTTTTTTTTTTTTTTCCCTCCATCTCCTCGCAGCTCGCGAACCTTGTCATCTCCGCTTTCGGGGAAAATGGAATTTTCGCGCGCTCCGCACTTTACTCGGTTATGTACCCTCGATTTCGAGTGCCTCTCGTGTGCTCTGACCGCTTTTTTCTTTCCTTTCGCTGCATGGTGTATATACTTTTGCATTTTCCCGAGAAAAGTTTCCACATAGGGATACAACGTTTTACGATATTTTATCGTCTCGATCTTGGAACGTGAAATTCTTTTTTTTTTCATCAACGCAATTCCGTCCCGAACCAGCAACCATACACGGGCACCTCTTACAAGCTTGATGTAACGCGTCAATTTGATTCGTCCAGGAAAAGTTTAGCTCTCGAAAGGGATCGAGAGGGGCCGTAATTGTTTCCCCGTGGCGGGCGCTCTCTCGAGCGTGCGAGAGGCAACCAGCTCCATTTGTTCCCCTACATTAGGCTCGACGGGATGGAAGGGAAAAAAAAAAAAAAGACAACATCATCTCAAAGGTCGAGTGTGCGTACCTGCAGTGCTTGGTTGAACCCTGCTAAATGCTTTTATTTTTGCAACCAAAGGATGTGATGTGCGCATTCAAACTTTTTTCCACAAAAGTAGGTGACGATTTGGTGCGAACGAGGGGCGACGAAAATAAAAATAAAAAAAAAAAACGAGAGTTAAACCTCTGCGTGTACGTGACCATCGGAGCTCCTCGAGAGAGGAGAGTACATGTATAGGGAGAGCAATCACCGGGAAAGTCGAGGCGATTGGAGCGAGGGAAAGACAAAAAAAAAAAAAAAAAAAAAAAAAGAGTAAGTATAGTGATTCGAGAGAGCCGAGGCAAACAAAATTGTCGCTTGCGTCCATCGGTCGCGTCGAGTGTGCGTGTGTAGGTACAAGAGCGAGAGCTGATCCTCGATAGATACATATCGCCAGAGAGGGCGTACAATAAACGTGAAAGCTCTTACCGGGAGAAAGTAGCTTGCACTCTCGGGATTTATTTCGAGCTTGCAGGCGCAACGTATAGCACACCCACACCTCACATATATGTATATAAAATATATGCCGCGAGGGAGAGAGAAAGCAAGAGCTCGAGAGATTTTTATTTTTTTATTTTTCAGCTATAACAACTTACCGCGCGTACAGGTACTATACATCGTAGATGTGTACGCGTATTTGCAGGATTATTGGGTTTGTGCAGTGAAAATTTTTGGTCCTCCGTCTCAGCGCAGCCGAAAAACAGATCAATCAGCTTCTTCCTCGCTCGGTACATTTATACCCTCGTAACAAACTCAGGTATGACGTTGTACTCGCGCGAATTGCGCAATAAGTGAAAATTCCGAGCGTCAACGTGGTCTCGGGGCCACTGCGCGCGGAGGCGTCGATATTTCCCGATAATGGGGAAATACCGTAACGTCAGGGCATTCTTCCGTACACTACAACATGTATATACATTTATATACCTGATGTATAATATATCACGTATACACGCGAGACCGCGGCAACGGCGATAATTCACAACGAGGGAAAAGCGTCCCTTGGTGCCACCTCAATGTTTTCCCATCATTTTTGTTCTTACACCCCCGGTTCGGTACAGTTGTGATAGGTATTTTTATGCGTTTCGTCCAACCCATGGGTGTAGTATTCGCGTTACAAAAGGTATATATATATACTTACTAAGCCTTGCGGCGTAACCCGATACATCGGAAAAACAATTTGTAGGCCGAAAAACATGTGTACGGCGTGTCGATGCGAAAGCGCAAAAATCACCATATGCCGTCGAGCAACTCGTGCAGCTCAACACCCCGCTCTTGTCCAAACACCCATTCAAAGTCGGCCAATGCCATTCAATAATCGTCACGAGTATACATTAAAGTCCCCCGGTCGTACAGGGTGGCGAAAATCTGATACTATACTAGCATGTGCTTAAGTGCAAAACCCCGCGTTCGCACCCATATGGGTTATTGTAATATACTTATATGTATATACACACAAATATTATTATGCGTACACTTGCGAGTTAAAGAACGTGAAAAGGACTAGTAGTATGTGGGAGACAAAATACGATATGGTACAAGGAGCCATGCAGGGAGTGGGCGAAGGCTGCATTGTATGTACCGAGGCTTGGGCCCATCAGTAATTATAACATATACATATCCGCATTAACAGTGTATCGGGGTATAATTGAAAAAAAAAGGGGGACTACGTAAGGGAGAGAGAAAAACAGGAATGAAGATGAGCCCCCTGATATATCCCTTGTATGGTATTATACATATACACCCCCTTCGTCAAATCACCTTAGCTCTATATATGGGTATAACTGTGTATAAGTATACTCTAATTCCCATTGCGACGCTTCTCTCTGGAGCTCTTTTGACGCTCTTTCCTCCCTCGTTTCGTGTAATTCTATATATACGCCCATTGGCGAACCGCAAAGGAAATACGACGACGACGACGTAAATGACGCTAATCCGTTCGATTTGCGGGGTGTCGTGTTCATTTCGTTCTACCAATATGTATATATGTACAGGTGCCGCGGGGGTGTTGATATGGAGCGAGCCCTCTAATATACCATGTATATAATTCTCGGGGGAAGGGAGTACGCGCAGGAAAAGAGAGATCGAGCGGAATAATTTTTCGATCCTCGGCTCAATTATTTTCCAGCGGGTGGGTGTATTTATAGGGTTTCGGGGGGATTCACGCGGTCCGTGTACAATTATACATATACGCGTTGGTGCGCAGTTTTGTCCCGAGTCGAGTACCATTGTTTTACACGCCGATTCCCGCATGGAGTGATATCTGGCACGGATGAGAAAAGTCGTGAAATGCGCAGAGATAAATCGCTCGCGAAATGGCCAGTTCGGAACCCCCCCCCAGGGTTTCCCTTTTTTCAAAGACGACGAGCAAACATTTGCTTTGATCATGTACCTCTCTCTCTCTCTCTCTTCGTATCCTCCTCGCTTGCCCGGGCTATATATATATACGCTTCTGCGTCCGACAGCCCTTGTACACATGTATAGCTTGCTCAGTCTTTTTCTACTTTCTCTCCTTCCTCTTTGTGACACGTAGGTATACACTCCTCCCGGTCAGATTTTAAACTCGGGGATACGGAGCGTGACAGATTCAAGAAAATCTTTTACTCCAACAAAAAAAAAGATCCATTGGTTGTTTTTGTATGTTTATCGTCTCTTATCGCTCGCACGGACCTTTTTCCCTCCTCCTTTGCGTATACCCGTGTACCTGGAGCTCGGTAAAACAAAGGACTGCCCGGCTCATCCTGCGACAATACACAGACCAGAAGAGGTTGGGGGGAGGGGGAAGGGGTGACACGAGCGAAGAACTAGCATTTCCGGTCAGCCGAGCACGGCCCTCCGGGGAGACCCTACACTCGTACCTGGCATATATATTTACGTAAGGCATACAACAGGACAACGCGTCAGGCTCAAAGGAAACCACAGTCGGAGAGCCAAGGAACCGAGTGTACATTCGGTCGAGTTTGGTTCTTTTAACGATGCGGTCAAGCTGTGCGTTTGTCCTACACTATAATATATACTCACACATCATACTGCTTCAGGTATATGTATACATGTATAATACATGAGTATACATGTAGGTGCGACATCGTTTCATATAGTTGACATATAAAAGTGTACCTATACCTATAAAATACTTATTATCTGCACCGCACGATCGTTTTCGTTCGTTGTTGAGCGAAAAAAATGATTAACCGTATACACCTACATCCCCATATTGTATTATTACGCGACGGTCAATGGAGGAGTATGGTTTATTAATATTAGTGCCCGTACAGCTGAACGTAGCACTCGAAGATGAAATAATAAAAAAAAAAAAAAAACAAAAAAAAAAAATCGGTCGAAAAGATCGAATCGATTGGACGGTCACTTTTCCGATCTCGGCGATTCCGAGTCGGAAAGCGAGACCAAGGACGGCGTGGATATGTCGGTTATGTAGTTGTGGTGTCGCTCCTCCTCCTCCTCGCTGGAGCTGCAGTAACGGTGATTCCTTAAATAACTCAACAAACTGCAGGTGCTTTTGCTGCTGGGGACCCTCCTCGGTGTCGGCGCCTGCAAGTACACATACATGGGCTGTGAATTAATTCATTAATCGAGAATCGCGAGAATCGGACTGGATTTCCAGCGAACCCCACATTATAATACGCCCATAGCAATAAATACACGCGGGCATAAGACATATTTATATTCATACTGTTAAACGCCACAAGGGATGTACGGATGATTTTTCAGTGTATACATGCAATCATACGGTTACAATCAGGTGATCAAGAATTTTGCCGTGACGATTATTATGCGCGTGTATAATGCAAGGAGCAGTATATGTATAGCTGGCCGTACGTCTATTGTACCGTACATCACTCGAGTATATACGACACGTGCATCCTTGATTAATAATTATTCAGTCAACCGTACCTTTGTCGATGTCGATACTATTGTCGACACGACGTCTTTGGATTTATACTTTTGAGAAAACCACTCGACAAACGATACATGGAGCAAATCGAAGTATCGTCAACCGTATAGATAAAAATTGCTGCCATGATGGATCGAATGGTTTTGTCACACATGTGTGGAGTTACTCTGGAGAGAGAGAGAGAGAGAGAGAGAGAGAGAGAGAGAGAGAGAGAGAGAGAGAGTATAATAAGGCTGACCCGTGGATCCCTCCGCTTCCTCCTGGACCTCGACCTGTCCCTGGCCCGCCTCTCGCACAGTATCAGCTTCTCGGTGAACTTGATGACCGCGCTCTCGACCCTCCGGCACAGAGCGTCGTCGTCGTCACTTTGTTCGTCCACCGGCGACCGCCCCAGCCAGTCCCCCGAGTCTCGCGGGGAAAAGTCGTCCACCAGCACCCCCGAGTCCACCGAGCCGCCCTCGCTCGATTTCCCGCCCATCGCCTCCCCGACCAACCGGCAGCCTTGAACGCACGCGCACACGTCACACAAGTGCTCCTACATTGTGGCTCGGGGTCGCCTCACCTCGGCTGTCGCTCCACGCCTTGAGAGCCTCGATGCGCCGCTGCAGCGAGCCGATCTCCCTCTCAAAGTCGCACGACTCGCACAACCCCGGAGCCCCACGGGTCCTCCTCCTCCTCCTCGATCCTGCCGGCTCCTTGTCCCGGCACCAGCGGCACCCACAACAACTCCGCGTCGGGGACCCCCGTGCCGTGAGGTACGACGACTTTTCGCTCAGGGGCAGCAACGAGTGCCAGCTGCCGGTCCGCACCGACGAGCCGGACGACGACTTGTCGGGCCAGCCCGCGTCCATGCGTCGCTTCACGCTCTCGAGGACCCGCGCCTCCCTCGCCTTGCCCGTGTACTCCTCGAGGAGGATCTTCCTCGGGTCGGGGGCCCGAAGCGGCTCGTCCCTGGCAAAGACGGTGGGTCTCCTCGCCAGTTGGCACTTGAAGTGCTTGGAGGCAACCAGCTGGACCGAACAAAGAACCTGTGATGATGTCATGTCCCCTGTACGCGCAACTCTATAAATATATAGTATGTATACAGTACACGCACGTGGTCGTCTCGGCCGATCCTCCTGGCGGTGGGTGGGGCGCGCGTCCTTCTCCGCGTCCTACCGTCGCCGCTGCCGAGTAGCCCGGGTATGGCGCTCGTCGACAGACTCCGCCAGCCGGCGAGCCTCTGGAACTCGGGTCTGCGGTAGTGCCCCAGCTCCTCCTCGTTGCATCCCACGGTCTTTTGACTCGCCGGTGGTTCGGCTCTGAGGAACTCCGTGGCCTTTGTGCACTGGATCTCCCTGTCGCAGCGCGTCCCGCTCGTCTGCGAGCCCACGCTCGGTTTGGCCATGCCGATCTCGCCCCTTCGATCGTCGTGTTACGTCAAAAGAAAGCCTGTCTCGGCCTGGCTTCAAACACCATGGGTATACCTACATTTTGAGGTTGACGAGGGCTCGGGTCACCCGGTCGCCGTCGCTCCTCGCTGTGAGGAGCAACATGCCTCCCGAGCAGCTGCCGAAACTCGTGTGGGTGACGATTAGGGCGCGCCTTGGGTTGTCCCGGCTCCAGCGCATGCACCTCGAAACGACCAAAGGGTACCAGGACTTGACGGCGCCGACGATCCCCGAGATCGGTTGCCGATCCGCCGTTGGGGGGGCCACCGCGGGCGTTTGTTGGCTTTCCCGATCGGACGAGAGGGCGCTCCTCAGGCGGACGCAAACTCGATGCCAACTGCCGGGTGGTGGAGTTTATGCAACCCGTCTTTGTCGAAGGGGGAAAGAAAACAAAAAAGGTTACCTTTCCGCGGCGGACCAGCGGGAGCCTTGGGTGTCCCGCGCGTTGAGCGCCAGTGCCAAGTAGCCGAGCAACGGCCTAACCGTGTACCTGTGTCTGCTGCACTGCGACCTCCTGGAGTCGCCGTTGATCTCGGAATTTTGATGAACCACGCGAGAATTCGTCGACGGCATTTTCGTTTGGATTGACTCGGAAATCAAAGGGAATTTTTGCGTGACTTTTGGATTTTGCGACAATCCCGGTGATTTGGTTCCACTCGAGGTTAGGTTTTTAGCTTCCGATCTTTAGTATGTATGTGTATATCTGTCACGTGTAACATAAAGCATGGGTGTAATTTCCTTTGCCCTCGACCTGCTGTAATTATTATATTTTCCCTTGGAAAAAAAAAAAAAAAAAAAAAAAAGAGGAAAAGTCCCTATAGTAAAGAGTCGAATGGTTGTGATGAAGGGGCCATCGTCACCTTCCGTGCAACGTCGGAACCGCATTCGCTAATAAACGGAGAGACATGGCAGGTTCGCAGTCACGCGCAACGGAATGTCTCATCACGCGGAGAGAGCCAAGGCAGTTAATGAACCCTCTCCTCCTCCTCCCGTGAGAAGCATCACCGCTTAGGATCGATCTGCCGATTTCCCTCCTGCAGCGGAGCGCGAAAACGGCTCGTTTCGAGGGGCTCCCCGGAAGGGCTAATTACGCGCGTCCGCCAAGGGAGCGAGCTCGCTTTCATCTCTCTTCGTTCATTATACCCCCCCCCTCCCTCCTTGCTCTGCTTCGGCTTTAGTGCTCGAGTTTACTGCTGATGCCTGATGGTGGAGGGGAGGGGGGGAGAAAAAAGTTACGAGATTACGCAGTGTATTTTTGTACAGAGTTCAATTCAAGGGAAAAAAACAAAAAAAACGCCACAGCCATACGAGCTTGCGGACAAACAGGTGGCATTTGTGTATAAAGCTCGTTGACAAAGTGACGAATGGCTCTCTCGTTCCCTGTGTATAACTTGAACCGCCGAAAGATCGGAATCACGAGGAGGGCAAGGGAAGCCGCAACAGCGCCGAGAGGAACGGCAATTGAATTAATGCACGGTCCCCCCCCCCCCCTACCCCTCTTTGCTCGCGTGTGTATATGGTCGATACTTGGCGAGCTTGAAAAGCTCTATCCGCTCGCGTGATCGTGTACACGCGCGGTGGTGTCGAGAAATCCGAGTCACGTCGCGGGACCTTTTGTTGCGGAGGATGTGACCGTTATTGCACGCTCGCGAGAGCAACAAGTGCCCCTCTCTCTCTCTCTCTCTCTCGTGGGTGTGAGGGGCGTGTAAATGGGAGGATCCGATTGCGGGGGAGGATTCAGAATTGTGACCAATTGATCGCGTTTCGTGCAAATCAAATCGTTTACGCGTTCAAGTATATACATGTACAAAAAAAAATTCACTCGGTTTATCTCAAACTCGCTTGGTGTGTGTGTGTGTGTGTGTATGTGTGTACACGGCATTCAATTACAAAAAACATAATTTTTTTTTTTTTTTTTTTTTTTTTTTTTTTTTTCCAATGCCTATAAACGAGGTCGTAATTAAAAATTATTCGAGAAGGAGAACGCCGTAGGTAGTATAATGCTTCGACACGCAGCTCGGGGCGCGCCTTTTGTTGATTTTTCTCCCTTCTCCCTTACCTTCGCATTTGCGACGCGTGCGAACGAAGAAATATTTTTTTTTCTTTGTTTCACGTGCAACGCCGAGGGAAAAAGAAAAACGATCTCTTAGTTTGACCAACCATACACGCGTGCTACGCAGCCAGAGATTTTCACGTGTAATTGGCTGTTGCAGGACGGAGATTTCCTTGATTCGCACATGACCACATACACACGATTTTCCTTTTTTACCAGGAACCATTAACCCAAGGCTTTTCCCCCTCCCCCCCAAGGTACGATAATGACACATATACAGGTACTCCCACATAATATGGAGATGGAATCTTTATGTAAATCGTCGTTATCGGGCAATGCGATCATCGGAATCGCGAAAAAGTCGCGAAAAGCCATTAAACCAATTAAAAATTATACGTAGGTACGCATATATGTATATCCCGGGAAAGTGTATCGCGAAGGAGAAAATAATTTCCAAATACCGCTGCCGAGTGTATAATTTATTATATTAGGGGCAAAAAGAAAATAGCCTCATGAATTATTGAACGAGCGGTACGTTTTCTCGCGGCGTCAAATTTTACATGGTATAAATACATTATACGGTCGAATCCGATGGAAAGGAGGAAGCAAAATAAAAAAATAAAGAAAGAAAACTCGTTATTTAACAAGACCAAGCAAAGTCCTTTCGGCTCGTCTCATTACGATGCCAACTAAACGATGGGAATCAATTTGACGTTCAAAGCCTCAAAGGAGACACATAACAAAAAAAAAAAAAAAAAAACAGTCTCGGTTTCATCAGATTACGATCATCCGCGCCTCTGCCCATTATTTGCCCGTTACACCACCTCGCCTTTCTTCCCCGAGAAACCTAAGTAGGTGCACACACACACACATGCTCTTATAGGTATATGCTAATGGAGCGCCTTTTTTTTTTCTTCTTCGTTTATCCTCTGTTTTCTTTTTCCTCTTCTCCCTTGGCCAAACAGCCATTCCTATGTATACGCGTATCATATAAGATGCGCAACGAGCTCCGAGAGAGATAATACACGCATACAATGAATACATAAACACGTCTAATAAAGTACACCGCACGACAGTGGCTTGCTCATATATTCATGCGTATCGTGCGGAAGTGAACAAATGCAGCTCCTCGTGTGAGTTTGGCCTCTGGATTTCTCCGTCGCCGGCTGCATTTCCATTATTCAATGATGCACGCATTTTTTTTCCCAACCATTGGCTGTATATGCTCCGTCATGTATACATACCTAACATGGGTATTCAAGTAATCGATTTACTGATTTTAAATTAGAGAGAAAATGCGTGGTTTTTTTTTTTTTTTTTTTTATTTCTCGTCCCTGTGAAACAATCGTTTCGAGTGCCGCAATCGTGTTACAATTCCATAGCGCAGTATCTTATCATTTGTGGGGACCGAAGAGTATTATACGAAGAGAAGTACAACGGCGCTTGGTATAATAATCATAAAGACGAAAAGCCGCGTGTATACAAGCATAAACGTCCCATATAGGGCACGGGCCATTAGTCACGCGGTCCGCTATGGTTTACGGCTCGTATATACACGGCGATCGCAAGAATTTCCGGATCCCCCGAGTGGAAAAATATCCCGCAAAGGAGTGTAGTTCCGTCCTGCAGGGATTTCTCGCTTTTTGCCCTTCGAGGGCCCCCTTTTTTCATACGGAACGAGAAACTCTTGGTCGCAAATGCGATCGCTATTTTTCTTTCTTACTTTTTTTTTTTTTTTTTTTTTTTCTCCATAAGCACATACTGGGCCACTTTTCCCTCCCACCCCTCGCGCTACTGTAATACCTGTATTATGCAGCCCCGCGTATACGCGGCGCGATTATTTTTCACCATATGCGCCTTTCTCGGGAATCGCGATGCCGATCGATAACGATGATAATAAGCACCTACCACCCGCGCTTTATTTCTTTTCCTTGCTCTTACGTGCGCCCGACATGTGTGTGCCGTGTGTACACAAATTACACGGCCCAAGGGGACGCTTGGACTTCCGAGAGAATTTTATACACGTGTATATAAGTACATGATACAAAGCGGAGTGTTGTGTACATCTATATGTATCTATACGTATAGCGGCAAGCTTATGGGCTTTTTCAATTTGAAGAATGCATTTTCCGCTTCCTATACCCACACGCGCATATAATATATTATATTCTTGGCGCATCATCACTCGGCCGCTATGTGTATACTCATTACTCATTTATGCATCGCGCGCGCATATATTAAGTATACGATGCATGTAGGTGTATATATATACTGTTATTTTTACGAGTTGGATTATTGATGCGTCGGGGGCATCGGGGCGCGTAGCATAAGATAAACGCGATGTATATATACGGCGACGGCTCGCGTGGGTGGGACGTGCTTTTGAAATTGCTCAATTACAGGAACGAGGGCTTTTGCGTTTTACTCGGCACCCGTGAGGTATTGCAGCGCGGGGCTGTGCCTATTAAGTTATTATAACATTTGCAAGGTGACTACTTACGTCATGGCCACGCGGTTTGGACAATTTTACAAAGAAAAAAAAAAAAAAACTCTCTTAATCATTGACGACAAACATATTGTAATGTAGCCTGTCGATGCACCCAAAGGGAATCACTTAGTCAGCTTATTAAAAAAAGAAGAAAACAAAACGAATTTATCCCATAGTAGATGCAAATAGAAATAAAATAGGAAAAAGAAAGATGGTGATGCACGCATTGCAGCATATACATTTATATAGCCGAACGAAAAAAGTATTAGGTACATATATTATATTATATGCTACTACTTTCGCATTCCCATACACGAGTAGGGTGTACGTATCGACACGGATGATCGTCGCGAGAGCGGCTCCCACGCGAAGCTCCTCAACTCCACCCCCTCCGCGTGTACTTGTATACATATATATGAGGTACATCATCTCGCGGACACGTGCGTTCTCACACTCGCCGTGCACCCCCCCTCGATGTATATGATGTATACTCATGCCCCGACATCGCGTTGCGACGCATCGACGTGCGCCGCTATCCACCCCCTCCCCCTCGTGCACCTATCCATGTGTGTATATACATACGTGCAGATGGGACGCAGGGGGCCGTCGTTGTTGCCATCGACGGTGACTGGACTCTGTTATTCTGGGCCTATATTACCGTGCGAGCTAGAGCCAGTGGGTGAGAGAACGTTTTTCGCACACGTATGTGTTGGTACGGTCTCGGGGTGATGATGCGCACCCCCTGAAAAAAAAAAAAAAATGTATTCCTCGTATTGTTGGGGGCCCAGAGCCGCGTACAGGGCAACGACTAACGAGCATCGTTATTATAGACTCATATACATACATACAAGTATGATAGGGTAGGGAGTTGTATACATATAGTTTTGTACACCAGAGCTACTTATGGATCCATCTGTGGAACGGTGCATTGTCGCGGTACAGGGAGATTTTTCTCTTTACGAGAGGGGGTTGGGGGCGGGAAGGGGTCCGATTTATCCCTTTTTTCTTTCTTCGGTGCGAAGGAGATAGAGATAACGCGCTCTCGTGGTTTCTCTCGTGGGAGAACAGCTGGCGGGGTATCGTTGGCCATGCGAAATCATTGCTCCGCTAATTGAAAGATCCTCATCCGTGTAGTTGGGCGACATCACCATGAATATTATGGAACATGTGTATTATTGTATCGTGTGTACGCGATTATGGTGATTTTTAAGGACTCCGAAAGACGAGCACGCGATGTATACGTATAGCTTATGGAACGAAGGCGTGAAAATTTTTGTCTTTGAGCACCGATTGCGTTGCCGATTTCATTAACTGCAGACTACGAAGGTATAGAAATATAGAGAATCGATGATGGGCGCGATGATTACATTTCTCCGCCCAAGGGGGTTGAGAGCCCATTTGCAGCCTGTACAAAGTTACCACGTAGTTCTGTATAAGAGAAAGTCCCTCGATTGTCTTCTCACGTACATTTTTAAGTAATCGCTCTACAAATGCACACGTTATACCGAGTCATAAATCGCGAGAACGTACAATATACGTCACAAATAAGTGAAAAAAATGTTTTTCTCCTGATTACAGTACAATTCATGATTTATCAGTTGAACAATAATTTTTAATACATTTTCAATGGTGACATTTAAAATCGTGACTGGCCAAATGTTATATACGTGCCTAAAGTTGTACGTAACTTTTCTACTTTTTCACATAAAAACTGTGTATAGCATCACTCGATTGATGACTGGAAAAAAAAAAAAAAAAAAAAAAACGATAGCTCAACTTTCGAGCTCAATTTCATATCAGCATGTCCGTGTGTAAAGTTAAACTTTTCTTGTTATTCACTCTGAAAATAATTTCGAACGAGTTTCGCAAACCACACATTTTCCGAGAATCCAACGTGAAAGTGTATAGCTACTTTTTTTGTCTTTTTTAACTTTTGTAAACTGCAATGATAGTGCAATATGTTGCACAATAACGTTAATCATGAAACACAGTATCCCTTACGCGTGACACTGGTTAAAAAATTCTCAATTAGAAAAATAGTTCATTACGCAACCGGAGGCGAAAGTACGACGTTCTCTCCCGAGTGTATACGATTATTTTCCTCCTTCCACCCAAAATACGACTTTATTTCCTTGTAAAAATGGCGTTTACTCCCTTTAGGTTCGGGAGGCAGTGAAAATACTAACAAACACCCATTGAAATTGTATTGTTAAGAGCCGAAAAAAAAAAAAAAAAAAAAAAAAAAAATGAAAAAAAAGTTGTCCCTTTGCTACGGTTACCACAGCGCAGAGATTTATCGAATCAAACACACGCGCTTACGGTGTCTCTTCACCACCCACGTAACGTATTTATACGTACTTCATCGCGCGTTCCCATCATTATAATTATTAATCTCAGCGCATCGTCTCCCCGCGCACACGGAGTGTACATAATATTATATAGATATAAAAGTAAGTACGCGTAATCATCGAGGGATGTAAACCAATTTGCACGCGTGCACGCGAAGCCCCCGAAAAATACGCGCACATGTATATTTCCCATAGGAATTGGGGTCGGTCGGTTCTCCCACAGGAACGCTGGCGTGAGAGTATGGGAACGAGGAACATGTATAGACGGCGATGATGAGCACCGACGCTTGTGCGCCATGCGGCACCAGAGGAGGAGCTCTCGTTACCCCATCGCTGTTATACACATCACACACGGTCATTGAAAACAAAAAGGATATTCTTTGTAATTGAAAAATACCGGCTGATAGCTCCTCTCTCTCTCTCTCTGAAGCACTGGATGTGCAAGTATTGGTATACACATTTACGTACATGTGTTATACATATATGTGGAGGCGCTCAGCTGCCGTTGCATATGTATATGTATCCTGCCACTGGTGTTTTAATGGGCAATGTTTGGATAAGCACGTATACGTACGGGATCTGTGTGTATACCATCTATGTACTGTTAGCCGGATTTTTTTTTTTTTTTTTTCATCTCGTCCTCTTTTGTACAGCCTCTCGTGGGGTGGGAATCGTCTTTTGGGCGTTCTTAGCTGTAATTACATTTCTGAAAGAAGCCCTGATAGTTCGAATCTACTATCGATTGAGAATAACATTATTTAGTTTGGAAAGAAATTTTCAAGGAATTATTTTTATTTTTATACAATTTATTTGTTTCAACAACAATATAATACATTCATTATGTTTGAATGACAAAGTACATTCTAAGAAATATTTAAATCAAATACACATTTTTATCATTTAATAATGTATTTTAAGAAACAAAAAAAAAAAAAATACATAACATAATAAGATAATAAAATTATTAAATATTTAGTAACAGTCGATTCATCAGCAAAAGCAAAATTTACGAATTTCTTAATGTATTTAAATAACGTTTATTTCGTTTTTGTGTTTCTGAAAAATTAATATTTTGTCGACTATGACTAAACTAGCAACTGTATTAGGTATACATGAATATAAAATAAAAAATTTCCTTAAGCTATATTTTTTAAGCTGAATTTTTTAAATTACACATTACTTACTAGCTGTATATAGTCTTGTAAATAAAGTATTCGCTCTTGGAAAAATTGATTACTTTTTATAATAAAGTAACTGAAAACACGTTTACGTTTTTCTAGAAATTAAAATTTGCTTTTATTTTGTCACCGAAATGAGTCCATCAAACTCAATTATCGTTTTAATTTGTTAAATAATTTATATGTTGTTTTTTTTTGTTTTGTTTTACAGCATAACTTGCAACCTCGGCGCTACGAACAGTCCTCCGTCAAAAGACATTCATCCAATCGTAAGTACAATTAGATTCTCTCAAGTGATTTTTACATGTATATAACAATAATCGCAGTAGCAGCGGTAGAAATCCCATCTCGTCCAAAAACCAAAAAGCATATTCTTAGCTGCAACAATGGGATCGCTACTAATCGGCGCGTGCCATCCGTCTATAAATCGCTCCAACAAAACCCCATTGGTGTAATGTACGCGCATCATCGGTGTACATGCCATTGCTCGTCCTTTTTACCAGTTAATATACATCAACGCGAAGCAAGTCCATCTTTCTTTTAATTAATATACTTACACACTTGTGCCACGTCCATCATCTTTTGACGCTGGAACACGCAGCGACATGTATTGTATCGCATGCATGTACCCTCGATTCCACCCCTTGCTCTATAACGAGAGAGACGAAGGTGTACACTCTGTAGGACACTTTTGAGCTTCAAATATATGACTCTATGACGTATGCGAAAGACATAATATATTATATCGGGTGACCCCAAGCTTTCACACTGTACAACCTATAATCGTACGCATATGGTACCTTATTTCTCACCACCCCTAGGTATACATATAAAGCATACTACCAACCAGATTCCCGTCGATGAACTATCAACCAATGGTCTTTAACCACGACGTAATCTGCAGTCATTAGCGAACTTGATTTTTTTTTTTTTTTTTTTTCTTTATAGTAGGTACTTGAAAAAGAAAAACTCATAGTTGTGTCATCCCTCACATCACCGTGTGATCGTTTGCGTATTATGAATCTTCGGTGCTCCCTCTCACGTGGTGGGATGAAAACATCCAAGGCAGCCCTTTCTGTAAAAATCCTCCCTTTTGTCCGTCGACTCTGACGAAACATCACTGAACACACATGCTGCACGTAACCACGTATGACATATTGCGTATAGGTATTTCCACGAGTATAATTATGCTCGCGAACAAAAAGCCATACGCGACATTTCGAGCAACGTTTACGCAACGTTTCGCACAAGCCCTCGTATAATAATGTAAGCACGAGGAGCTTGGCGTGTCCTTGCAAGCGGAAAATTTGCGGCGATCGATCGCGTGGCCCGCGCCTATACGGTACATATGCGGCCCTTGCAAGCATCAGCAGCCGCACGTGTGCTGCGAGGGATTCGCGCTCTCGAATCGTTGCACGCTCGGCTGATCAAAATGAATCTCGACTCGGGAGCCCAGAAAATATAAGAGGGAGCCAGTGTATTTATACGGTGTGTATAGCTTTGCTGTTATCTTGGGACGAGAGATGAGCTCGAGTATAAGTATACACCATACACGTGTAGGCACTGTGCGGTGCAGCCCGTGATTGATTGACGAGGTTGTTCCGAGGGCTTATCGGAGATCGAGATCTGTGTATACCTATACAAGTCGTGGATTACGTCCGCGTATTATTGTGTGTAACTACACTACACTATAGGTAATACTATGAGTATATCGTGTATGTGCATTTGCCTCAAAGTACTTACATCAGGAGCCTTTTTTTTTTTTCTTTCTTTTGTCAGTGCGGGTGAGGGTGTAATCCGTGTACCGAGACTGCGAAGCTGCAATCAGTGTTTTTTATTTTTATTTTTATTTTCAAGGATAATTACGTAAGTACGTACCTATACTGTTTGGTCGGGTGATGTTGAAAAAAAAAAAAAAAAAATTAATCGAGAGATGAAAATGCACCGTACGATACATTAATGTACGCGACTGCAAAATGGTAGCAGTAGTAGGTATAGGCCTCTTGGGACAAGGTGGTCAATGGTGCAGCGTTGGGGAACACATACATACCCGGGACACACACGTCACATCAAAGACATCCGAAGGAGATGACAGCTTAGCATTAAACGAAAGCCCTTGATGGCTACATGTATACATATATAATATGTGTACTCAGACAATGGGGACACACATTCACATGTATAGTATGGGGTAAGCGTGTCTCTCCCTCCGATCGCCTTTGGCGTATCGGTAGTATCGTTTGCATCAGGTTTCGATGAAAAAACAATGTACTCGTGTCCATTCAAACGACACTCGGGATTTATTTTATTTGTTATGCGAACGTGGTAAGGGAAGGAATTAATTTATATTCGCTTCTGCACATCTGAGCTGATGGGCTATGATGATACAGATTGCCCTACTCGGGCCAAATTTTTATCGTATTTTTTTTTTTTTTCTTCACTTACCGTAAAATGTTCAACTCCCCGTAAACAAGTAAAGTAAAAACACTGGGCCGTTAAGCTCCACTCCTCCGGATTGAATTTTCTCCCGGTGTCGTATTTTCCAATCTATGGGCGCGCCAAAGATATATAATTGCACGCTCGGCCCCTCTCCGTCCAAAATCTGTTGCTCATCCCCCTATAAAACAAAGAAACGCGTCTACTGTGCTCGCAACTCGCCCAGAAGTATCGTCTTACGTCATCACGGTGGCACCACCACCACCACCACCCTTCCCTGTACAACTGCACAAGTACTTACTGTAAGTATACCTACTTTTTTTTTTTTTTTTCTTTTCGTTGATACGAGTATATTTATATGCTTGCGCGGGGATATGAAAAATCAAGAACGCCGCGTAATCCGGGCTTTTTTTTTTTTTTTTTTTTTTTTTTTTTTTTTCCGCCAAGAAAAAACGTACCATCAGACACGTACGGAAACTCGTCTCCTTTTCCCGGATGCGAGAGCAAACAAAACCGGGACACCAAAACCAGTGGGATAAGTATATATGGAGGGCCGAACGCTATTAGAGGGTTTCCCGGCTGTTTGATCAGATCGGCTGCACCACCGTCATACGGGGGTAAAACGCTCGTGTAAGTAGGTGTACACAGCCAACTGGTCCGACCCGGCAAAGGTTAATTAAAAACAGTAGTTGCAGGTCCCGGGAGGGGCTCAAGCCCAATTTGATTAACAGTTTTCCAAAGCGCGGAGTCTCTCTCTCTCTCTCTCTCTCTCTCTGGTCGAGCAGCTTGTTTCAACCGGGGAAAAAGGAGGCCGATGGTCGGTCTCGCCCGACCGCCCCCCGTCATCGGCACACAGACACTTTTCTCCATTTGATGCCGGACTCGCGAAAATTACTCGCTCGGATTTGCTCTTGTGCCGCCGTATACAGGTATATACCTATATAGGCGCGGATTACTCCTCGCGCCTGCTTCATTAGGAATGAGGAATCGGCCATTTGATTTTCGCACACGCTTTCACACCCAAAAGAGCCCTTTCATCCCACCGCCCCCTCCCTCCCAGCGTATACACATTGGCTTCTTCTCTCTCTCTACTCTGAGAGAAAACAATTATAATAAAAATTACCGTCCTAGAATGGTAATCTGGTGTCGTTTCTTCGTCTAGGGACTTTGGGCCAACCCTAATTTTTACCATTTCATTGCTGGAGGTAGTGGTACTTTCAACAAAAATAATTGCTATAAACCACGAAAAATGATTGTTCAAATGTAGTAAAAAGTCTTTAGACGACCGAGTAATTTTTATTATTTTTTTCTCTCAGTCAATGTATCTGTCTATCTTTTTCTTCTTCTTGTCTCTCTCCCGGCACCGAATGATTCACGCTTCGGGAGCCGGATGCCCATCGAGGCGCAATAGGCAAGTACCTATGCACTCGCGCTTGGCTCTTAAAAATTTTATCCATCCCTCGGTTGCTTGTGTCCCTAATAGGAATAATGGCACTTTACGCTCTTCCGTCGCCATTTTTCATGCATACGCGCGATCCCCCGAGATGCCGAAAGTATACAATGCACAGGGACCATAAATTACATTACTCCCGGTGATGTGTTCCTTCGACCCCCGCCGGGGAGAGAAAAAAAAAAAAAAGCACGCATGCCAACTGTTTATGCGCATTTTTTTCTTCTTCTTTTTTTTTCACTCCTATTTATACCGCACGTGACCTCCGCGCGCATAGTGTATACGCGTGATTTAACGCACCGAGCGCCTCTAGCCGCGTGTCGATTATATATATTTTTTTTCCGTCCGAGGAACAACAGCTCCCTCGGTGGTACTTTTGCTTCTGGATTTCGCCGATTTTCTCACGATTTCGCGCGTCAAAGATGGGATCCGTTGTTCGAGGTCACCAAGAATCAATGCGCGTGCATATAAAGCTTATGTCGTTAGGACGAATATTAGACAGGATGCACTGGTTGGGCTACGGGGGAAATGCGCATCTGCTCTCGAGTGCACGGACCCGGGATATTATATGATGCTCGTACACCGCGATGATCCGCACCCCGTGCGCGTATGCAGGCCTCCTCAGGATTTGGATGAGTAGCATAAAACAATTATCCCCAAAGTATTTAAATCGTCGCTTTATCGTGCACCAACAGCTTACTTACTTTTTTTTTTGTTTGTTTTTTTTCTCTCGACTCGTCTCCGATCATCAATCAAAACTACTCTGTGATCCTTTTGTCGTTGGCACACGTTGGTGTACGCATGTATTATCATCATCAGTCGCTTTGCATTTCCGATTCGCAAGAGAATTAGATTCATCCTCGATTGGGCTATACACATCACAATACCGATCCCTTATCTGCCGCTTCCATGTCCCGAGCCGCCAACTGTACGCGTTGTGTGTGTGCACGGTGTATTAACGAACTCACCGCCAAAGGCACGTGCACGCCCCGATTGGCGTGCAGTAGGTATTACGCATAAACCACCTTTGGCTGAGTCATCGCGCGATTTTTTTTTTTTTTTTTTTTTTTCATTTTGTTGCGTAGCCAAGGGGCTGGAAGAGCTGCGGACACTTCCGATCGGTGCGCGCTGCACGCACGTAACGTTATCGTGGGTGGATGTATCGATCAAATAGATTCATGCGCCGGGCGTTGGGCCAGTGTTTACCGATAATGATTGGACTGTGCCACCGCGCCGTGTACGATTTAACGAGCGTTGTGCCGATGTGCACCTATATATGTATACACACACGGGGTCACTCGAGCATCGATGCGCGTCGTGGGAAAACGAACGAGGGTGGCCGGGTGTTGCGACCGTCGCTATTATCGACGCCGCTTTCCTCCCTGTGTCGGTTAATGCCTTTTGCTGCCTACGATAATAATCCGTACGTTGGGTTTTTGCACGCTCGATTGGGCTCCTCGACTAATTGTTTTCGGAGCCTCGCGCGCTGCTGTTCGTTATTCACGTACATGTATGTTATATATATACATATATATATATATACATAATGAATAATGTCCTTTTAAATTACGAAAAATGTCTTGCACCCCCTCTTTGTCTTTCCTCTCTGAAACTTATATACCTATACGGGGGATGGGCCCTTGATCGATGCACTCCACGTATCCTGACCATCAATGCAATTCTTCCCATTATCGGGGTGCGATCTTTGTTCTCGGCATGCCGAGCGCACTTTGTTCACCACTAGGATGTATATTATATACCTATACATGATATATAGCATGTAGCATCATTATCATCATGATTGTCGTCACCAGCAGCAACGGCGCCTTGTACAACTCCACATTCACGTAAGCTCGGTCTTTCCTCCCTCATCGTCTGCAGGGGCTTCCTGCTCGAGCGACTCGAGTAATTGTGGGCGTGGGCGCGCGGATTTGCACCCTGTCCCGCACGCGTGCACCTCTCGTATACATACACATGTGTATATACTTACGCGGTCACGAAAAGAAAAAAAAAAAAAAAAAAAAAAAAACAGAATTGCAGAGAAAAACGCGCCCCGGAGAATGGGAGGGTGTATATTTATGTAATACACATCTGCGTGTGGTCGGCACGTACGTTGAGTTGTTCTCCTTACGCGATTTCGAAGCCTCGAAGTTTGTTCATTGTGTATATGGTATGGGTACATCATGTCAGGCACGTGCCAATGTACACTGTAAATTGCCCACGGTCCCACCACCACCATTACAATAAGTACGCAATATACTTTTGTTTGGTGCGCTGCTGATGCGTCCCAGGAAGTTCTATTTACACACAGCCAGCCGGACGTATGTTTCATCGTCAGATCGGGCTCTGGCGATTCGTCGAGGTGAAGACTCACGGATACTCACGCTATTACCTACACGAGTAAGAAAGAGTACGCATATTAACCGTAAGCTAATGCGTGGGTCTAAGGATGGATGCAGCCTGTACACTCTGATGGGGTAAAAGAAGGGATAAAAGGGTCGGTGGGTGAGGTGTGCACATAAGTATAAGACAGGGGAAGAGAAAGAAGGTCTCGGTCAAAGAGTAACTTGTCAACGACAGGAGAGAGAGAGCAACAAGCGCCCTGCGCGGCAGCCAGACCAACCCCTCTTGTATACATGGGTGTGGGCCATACCAAAGTGAATCGTTCTCTATCGCCGACACCCTTGTTTCTTGTCCGAGTCTCTTCCCCTCCTCCCAAGATCTGTTTCAAACCGGAGGGACAGGCTTTACCCATACGTACACCCTCTCTTTCACGTCATCCTCCTATTGCCACTATCTATACTATATGTATATACGTTACCATTGATGATGTTTTCTTATATATGTATACGTTTACTTGATTTTCTGCATGGATGTTACAACATTCTGGCCGTGTATATCTGACGGCTCGCTAAGAAAAGCCAAACTTGTTTTGGATGTTTAAAAAAAATCCTCGTACTTACGTGGCACTGGTTGATAATTTTTTTTTTTGTTTTGTTTTTTTTTTTTTTTTCAAGAATTAAAGCAGGCATGACATTGTCGCATGAAGGCAAATAGACGCGATTGGGTACGCAAAAAGAGTTTTTATGAAAAAAAAAAAAAA
>NW_019379531.1:1699167-1717484 GCF_000648655.2 Copidosoma floridanum | reverse complement strand
AAAAAAAAAAAAAAAAAAAAAAAAAAAAAAAAAAAAAAAAAAAAAAAAAAAAATGAAAAAAGGAAATCAGTTGCACTTGCGTGATTTATGCGAGCGCAGTTCCGAGAAACAGCACGGGACGACAGAAAAATTGAAATCCGCAGTCAGTCACAATTAGCCGCGATTACTCGCAATTTTGCTCTGCTTTTGCACTGCAGCGGGGCTCCGTTGCTGCTCCGTTTTGTCCCCTTTCGCGACTCGTCGCGTCAGAAATCTCGGGTGATCTAATAAAAGAGCGCACTCCGAGCGCTGCACCGCTATATGTCTCCCTTCTTTGTATTTCTCAAAATAAGAATTATCACTGTAGGAAAATCATTACCAATTGAAAAAAAAAAAAAAAAAATAGAATAAAACGTGAATAATGCAATCAACCTATAGCCATCCATCGGCGCAAAACATCCCAACGGAACACGGCGCGCTCCTCGAGAACATGTTGTTACCTATACATACCATCTCCCCGAAGCAGCTGTATACAGTGTACAACAAGGTACATAACAGGGTAACTCGGTTAAAAACGAGTCGGCGCCTATAATGAGTACAACACCTCCGTATAACCCTGTTACGAATTACTCACCGTGCCACCTCCTCCTCCCCCTATCTTGGGCTCGCGTCCCCGTTTAATTTGCAGCGCCATTCAACGCCGTCGCGAAAGGGTTGCGCTGCAGTTGTCTGTACACACGGGCAGTTCTTGTGAATAGCGAAGCTAAATGCCGCGGCGTAATTCAATCAGCGCCGGAGCCGGCGATGCGGATGTATGTGTGTACAACATGGGCACCCCATCCGAGGAGATGCTCGCTATCTCTGCAGGTGATACGGGCACGCGTGTGAGTGTACATGTATATGGGCTCGCGTTGGCTGCGCAAGCCGCGCTTCCTCCTCTCTCTCTCTCATCCTATTTGCGCGCCGCGCTAAACGTTGATAAGATCTCGCCGAGTGTTCTCCTCTTGTTATCTTGATTCCAAAGATTCACGCTGAACAACATACCCCATACTTGGGATCCAAAGTCAAGGATAAAGAACAACTCTTTCGAAAATCTCACTTTGGCTTTTTCATTGACTCTATATTATAATGTTTATATATACGAGACATCGAATTTATTAGCCAATAACCCATCGTCTCATGTAAAATACAATAATCCATAGGATACTGATTTGTTTGTTCGGTCTCGAGGGTCCAAGTTTCGTCCGAATCTCCCTCGATTTTTCTCTACACTAAGGCCATTAGATTGAAAACCGGCCAATTGAATGCCCCATATGGATATTGTATTCGTCGAGAATCAAATGTGTTTCGAGCTCATAGCGCACCCCCGCGAGCTTATACAAGGAATAGTGTCGACACGCGCTGTTATGCGGCAAAGAATAGCTCAGCTTGGATTTTTGCTGGATGTTCTGTTATTTTATTTTAAATTATTTTTTTTCTTCTCCAACTAAATTCTTTCGGTATATACATACACCCTACATCCTGTAATGCACAATAGGAGGAGCGTACGGTTGTAGGATTCTATACTTATTCAGATGGCACGCAGACAAAAAAAAAGTTGTTTGCCGAGGCCAACCGTATGGCCTAATATCTGTACACACAAGATGTGCCAGCCACCACCACCACGTGTGAACACACCATTGGAATGCTCGTGTTTATTGCCCAAGAACCGAGTCTTTCTCTAAATGGAAAAGAGTACCTTTGTACATACAAATGTCCGGGGAAATAATATAGGCGTGGATGCAATAGGTAATATATACACATATACAATTATCGGTGTTGGTGTCGATGATTCACTCGACTCGACTGTCAACAAACAATCACACACGGTAAAAAACATATTTCATGGACTGCTGGCCGGAATTTATCTTGTCCTTTCAGTTTCGTCGCTTGAAATCCTTCCTATATAGCACACCGATTATATTGTATCGTGAAGTGATCGGTAACCCCGATGCCGGTGAAACCCCAGAAACACGCGTCATTGCTCCTTGACAATCAATAAACAAATAAAAGCAGAAGAGAAGAAGAGAGAAAAAAGCTCAGCAGGACGCTGGGCCTGGTATAATAATATATAATACCTTTGCCACGTGCGCCCATCACCAATAGCTGTATGTATGTATGTATGTACCTATATACCTTGTGCGTGTATTGTGTACGTCAGACTTTTAAGCATCCGGCATCATCATCATCATCGTCAGCGAGCGCGGGCTCCACTTGCCCCCGTCAGCGGCACGCGCTCATTAGGATTGTCACAGTGCAGGCCCTTTCTTCCGTACACTGTTGTTATGTTGCATATGTATATATATTTTCTCCTCTCTGCTTTGCATTGTGTCGCTTTGCCCCTCCGTCCCAGCTTGGCTTCGGGAGGCGCGAAATTCTAGACATAAGTACACAATACAAATAACAGCGTGACTTTTAAATCTCCGGGATATCTCCACTGCTTCTTCTTCTTCCGTTGTTCTCATTCTCCTGGAAAACGGATCCTTTTCCGAGTTGATTGTGTACACCGTTATAGTTGTTCGGGGGTAGTGTATGGCATTTTACAGTGTACAGTTAGATGGCTAATAGCGCCGCGTGACTTCTCGGGCGGGACAATCACCCCCCCACCTCCCTCCACACCCTCTATATCCTGGCGAATCTCGTAACGGAGCCCTTACATTCTACACTCTTTCTTTGTGCAACAATCGCTGACTCATCCCACCAAACCGTACAGCAATAAGTACAAAATATATCATATATATATATCCACCCAATCGACGCTCTTCTCCCACCCAATTTACACATGTATATATATGTACATATCTACCATAATTGCGAGAAAAAAAAAAAAAAACAGGTTTGCGTGCTCGTTGCGTGCACTTACACAAAACATTTTTGTTTTCGTTACAAAAGATCGGGTTACACGTTGGTTATTTGTACAGAAAGCAGGTATAACGTCTGCGATTTTTACCTGCTTGCGTATGGGTTATACTATTACTATTACCATTGCACACCTGCACAGAGAGAACGAGAAAAATCGCGTGGCTCGCGACACAAAAAAAACCCCGTCCCATCTCTTTTGTCGTTACATCGAGCGTGAGTCAAAAAAAAAAAAAAAAAAAAAAAAAGAAAAAGAAAAAGAAAAAAAGCTAGATTCAGCCCGAGATAACCACGCGCCACCATACCCATAAATACACTTATGGACAGCTGTGAAAGAGAGTATCCTCCCCCGCGTGCGTGTACACAACAAAAGCACATAATTTGACAGTGCACCATAAATAAACCGAATCCCAAAGTTTCCCGATGGACGCGTAAAAAAATACACAAGTACCACGCAACGTGCGGGTGCTCTCTGCCCGGAAACGACCGCTCTCTCTCTCTCCCTCACAAAATCCACTATTGGCCGATCACTCGAGGGGGGGATAGGTGTTCGTACGAAAGGACACACACCTGTGCGTAATTACACGCGAGAAGGAGAGTTTAGGTGTGTATAGTCAGGAGGGGTAGCTCATTTCGCCCCGACTAATCAAATACAGGCGTTGGGGTAAGGGGGAGGGTATGGAGTAAACGGCGCATCACCTGCAGCGGCTTCGCCGAGCTTTGCGCGTTGTTTTTTTCGACCCCCCGCGAAAGTGCTTCGGATGAATCACCAATCAACCGTTCCAACGTGTTTTTTTTTTTTTTTTTTTTCCGGCAAGGGCTCGTCGTCGCCTATACCTGTACACATGTGTACCGGTCTGCCAGTCCACACATACCTATATAAACTTAAAATTGAGTAATTTTGTTGTGCGTCTTTCCAGGAATCATAGTATACATACGTCCGCGCGCCCCTGCAGCCGCCCTCTGGACAACCATAATGTTTTAATTTTTTTGCCCCACAAGTGTGTGTGTGTGTTGAATCTGCCGTGTGTATGTAGGTATAAGTATACTATGTTTATTTAGCTTCAACGTTTTTCGTACTACGGACACCGTTAGAAAAAGGCGTTCGGTTGGAAAGGCTGTATTTAATTGTCCAGATTGTCGCGTTAAAAATTGATCACGAAAACGCGGCTATATAATTATAGGTATAAAATTATTATTATTACTATTCCTAAGACAGTATAATTTTTTACTTTAGAAAACACGTAGGTGATGGTGGCATGTACCAACAGTCTCCGAGCTTTTTTTTTTTTTTCAACAATACTCGTGTCGTATATCCGCGTTTATGTATTCAGTAGGGGGTGGGGTGGGGGGCGACATTTTCAAGTTTACCTTGGTGCAATTACAATCACAATACACAACGCGATGGTATGAAATTATGCAGAGAGAAATATTGGAGGCGATTCGAGCGAAAACCACAGTTGAGGTATAATGCGTGTGCTTACGTATACCTGCACCCTATACGCATGTATATGCATAAAAAAAATAGATCGATACCAACACCGTATAATATTGCACAATTTAAATATATCGTACACGACAAATCGCCTGGCGGTGTGGTCAGCAGTATAGTTATATTATATCCATCCTGTCCCTGCTTTCAAGTGCAATCGAAGAAAAACATCATCGACCCTTTCGTGCATTGCCGCTACGTATGTAATACTATATATGCACGTTGCTCCGATGTTGCGAGAGTAAAGGAAAAGTTGTCCAAGAAACCACCTACACGTTGCAGTCACTCGGTCGAAATTCATGTCCGAGCACAATACACACAACAAAGAAACAAGCAGAGAGAGAGAGGAGCGCGCGAGCAATTAAGCGACCATAATTCTCCCACGAGTGGGTGTTTGCGCGCTAGCTCCGTTAAAAAATGATCGTGCCCTTCGATAATGAGCTCAAGGGTGCTGACGTGCACGAATAGCCCACGGGGGTGCGAGCATACACGCGTGCATTGTACACATACGCGTATCTATTATATGCGCACACACCAGAGGGACCCCCAGCGAACACACAATGCACCCGTTATGTATATATATATATGTTCGCTTGTTGTGTCTCTGCGCGCGACGGGACTCTCTTCCTTTGTGCGTTCTTGGGTCTTTTTTTTCATCTTTTTTCATTTTTTTTTTATTATATTTTTAGGACAATAATTTAGAAAAAGGAGGGAATGACGGCTTTGTTTTCCTGCCTTACAACAGCTCTGTGTATTTTCTTTTTTTTTTTTTTTTTTTTTCTCCTAGGGGGGACCTAAGCCTTTTATTATTTTTTTGTATCCATATCGATACGTATGGGTCTGTCGGTCATTGTAAGCGCTAATTTTGCTCTTTTCAATAGACCGAGGCACCGGTGATACTAATATGTACACCTATCCGTGTAGAACAGGAAAACGTGGGAATTTCACGTGGAGCAGAGCCAAGCCGAGCGCGCCTCATTACCCTATACCGTGTACCAACACGCACCTTCGACGACAACCCCCCTTTTGAAGAGAAGAGCCATCGTCGATTAGTCCGGTTGCTCCGGGGGTTGTTTTTGAACACGACTGGTTGCTCGGTGCGTTAGTGGGTGTGTATACTCTATATACGTACATGAATCGATCGTTTCCCCATGAATCGACGGAATTTCGAGCATTGGCGTGTCCAACTTTTTTTTTTTTTTTTTTTCATCCACTCCCACGCCTTTTGCTCTCTTACTTCGTGCCTATTGAAAAATTCGTTGGAGGCATAATATTTTATATATTTATAGGCACACCCTGACTGTGCGTGAAAAAATAAATAAAAATAAAAATAAGGTATGTCGGAAAGAAGGATGAATGGATGAAATTGATGTATTTTTATATGTACAGGTACGTTGTATACAAGTGAACACGATGACTAGCGCTATCGATCACATTGTACCAATACATTGGTATTTATTGTGCGAGTGTGATTCGCAACTCTTAGGGTTTTATTTATCGAAGAAATATTTTTTTTTCTTCTTCAACACCCTTCCTCGTTACCTATAATATAATATATACCAAAAATGAAGCAGATCAAAATATAATTAATTCTTCATCATCGAGTTGAGGAATGAAAAAAAAAAAAAATAAAAAAAAAAAATAAACCTTTGAGCGCTAACGTGATGTACGAGCGTGTGCAACGACATGCACCGAGCACGCGAGGCACCAAAGCTCATACGCACCTACCATTATATGCACGAACAAACTAGGTTATAGAGGCTCTCGCGAGACGCAAAGTGCCATTGAAAGGCGGCGCGTATTACGTTCCCGGTCGTTAAATACCACCGCTCAGCCACACGTTGCTTAAATATATATATACAGCAAAGCTCACTGGGTCCCTCCTCCCCCGTCTCTTGAGTGCCTATAAATGAGCAAAATAAAAAATCAAAACGAAATAGCTTCGGTGTACTGTAGGCGCCAGTGTTGCGAGAAAAATCACTCCCTAATATAACAACCGTCTGCCACGTGGTGCGAGCGCGCCCGTAAATTTACTCCTCTGGAAATAAAGAGTGAACAACTCTAAGAGAAATAAAATTAGAAAAAAAAAAAAAAAAAAAAAGAGAGAGTGACAGATATGCCGAGAGCGAAGGCTTGCTCGGTGCTTCGATTCTTCGCGGGATTTAATGGCTAACGAATTTAGATCTCCCGCGAGTCTCGTGACTAACGGGTGCTTACTTGTTGGAGCCTCCACCTTCGATTGATTGAATCGATGTGTGAACCATCATCGGGAGGGGGTGGGTGGAGCGAGACGATGGAAAAGGAAAAATCCAGGGGGGTTGAATAAATGCAATCCAGTAGAGGTACGAGTCCCGATTGAATTTCATCCGGGGAATGCACGATTTAGCCAGCCACTATACGCGGGAAAAAAGGAAAAGACTGCACTTGGGTTTTGCGACCAATAGGTATACCCAAGTGCGACACGACCCTTCAAAAGAAGGGGGAGGCGCGTCGCCGAGGCGCCGGTGTATAAGAATCGCGTGTGACTGACGCACTCGGGGGATGGGGGGGCGTGTACAGCCGCGTGTTATTAATCGCACGAGATGCATCGTGATTTTTCTCCCTTTTTTTCTTTCTTCTTCCGAGCCCTTCCCTTGAGAGCTCCTCTTTGTGCGTTTCGACTCTCGCTTTCGCCGCGCTTCTTTGGGTTATGGGAGTAAGCAAGTATATTTTTGGACTCTCTCTCTCTCTCCCTCCACGCCACAGGCAACTGATACATATATACCTACATGTATTTTTTTTTTTTTTTTTTAGCGTGCGTCAAGCACACACCAGTACAAGACAATTATGGGCCATTTCTTAAGTTGTTCGAATACTATCACGTGGCATATTTATACAATTTCTGACTTATTTCCAAAGTAAGGTGAAAACGAAAAATCGTGACTCAAACGCTTATACACTTGAGCACCAGTGCAAGAAGGCAAGCGAGGAGAAAGTCCCGCGGTTAAATAGAGCGAAGGGAGCGGCCTTGTGTTGAAAAAACGAGTCAGAGCAGCAAGCTGACTCACAAAGCTGACTGTATAAATACCTATATACATCATACTGTGCTTGCACCTTATAAGACAGTATAATTTTTTACTTTAGAAAACACGTAGGTGATGGTGGCATGTACCAACAGTCTCCGAGCTTTTTTTTTTTTTTTCAACAATACTCGTGTCGTATATCCGCGTTTATGTATTCAGTAGGGGGTGGGGTGGGGGGCGACATTTTCAAGTTTACCTTGNACTTGAGCACCAGTGCAAGAAGGCAAGCGAGGAGAAAGTCCCGCGGTTAAATAGAGCGAAGGGAGCGGCCTTGTGTTGAAAAAACGAGTCAGAGCAGCAAGCTGACTCACAAAGCTGACTGTATAAATACCTATATACATCATACTGTGCTTGCACCTTACAGGCATAGCGGCACATTTGCGCCGATCGTTTTTCAAGTCTGTCCGATGCCTCGCTAGTGTGATTCACGCCAGAATGAGGATTTTTTTTTTTTTTTTTTTTTTTTTTTTTGCTTTCTTAACGAGCGCGTGACGACGCTGATGGCGTGGATTAGCGATTCGTTTGGGATCTTTTTTCACCACCACCCTTCTTCTCCCACGTGCAGTAAGACGAGTTTCGAGGGTGCACGCGGGAGGTATCACATATACACATACGAGGTTCGACAAAATGAGTCACGATTCATATACAGGGAGGGTATATTACTATACAAAGTTCATTTATCAGATGTAGAGGTGCACCCGACTGACTCTTATGGTTTCTAAGACATGTAGTTATTTTTTAAATAGTTTACACGCAATACGTTAACAAAACATACATCGACATTTATTGATTACTTCCCGATACTCGTTTTTTTTTTTTTTTCCTCTTTCCATAGATCAACATCAAAATGATTTTATGACGTTTTGCTCCCGCGGAAGGGGTGAAAAAAAAGAAAACAACTACGACGCAGCAGCTGATTTATTTTAAGAACGAAAATCCACTCTCGGAATTATTTTATCGGAACGCGCGGCGTCCAAAAGCACATCTCGTTAACTCTCGGGATTTGTTTTTTTTTTTTTTTTTTTTTTTTATTCCCCTTTTCCCTACACTCCATCTCTAGCAGCTCGCAAGGATTAATCGCCCGTGATAATTCAGCTGTCGCAGCCGATGACATTCGCGGGGCCGCCGCGTCGTCTAATTTTGGCACACGCATCTGCACCGGAGGAATGCGAGTCGTGCCCACTGGATATTATATACCCCACGTGCACGTAACGACGTCTTCTCCTACTGGATTCCGCGGATTTTTACACGTCCCTTTGTGCCAACGACAACTGCGGTGGTTTGATTATTTAAAAGTACACGAGTGATGGCGATAAATCGGGTGTGTAAAAAATTATGCAAATCGGATGGAGAACGGATTTTTTTCGAGACATAAAGAAATATTTATGCTCCGCTTATTCTTTTAGTCAAATTTCTGAGAACCAATGCTTTTTTTTTTTTTCTTTCTTTCTTCAATGACAGTGATGATGATGAGTAAAATAACACTACATTACACATTAGCGTAAATTACGTTCAATAGCTCAACGGGTTGTTTTCGCGCGAGTCGACGTACTCGCGAGAGCTTTTCTAATATTGTAATAGCAGAGGAATGCCCACGTGTGTGCCATTGCAGCAGCTTGCACGCAATATTTAGACGCTATACTTGGTGTGGCGTCTCGCGACGACGCCCGAAACCTCGTTTAACACGTGTACCACTAATAATGTAAACGTATACGTATACTTGCTGGGAAGACGTGTGAGTCAGTCTTATTTATATGGGCGGTGACGCCGCCCGTTATGTGTTGCGGTAACTCTTTCTTCTTTTAGTCCTTTCTCTCTCACCTCCCAAGACTATAATTATATGTACTAGAAATACCTCTGTACCCGTACCGGCATCAATGGCTTTTCCAACCTTTTTTTTTTTTAACGATTATTACTTCTCATTCTGTTTATTTCAAACGTTGTGTGTAATCTCCGGAAAATCTGATTTAGAAATGAAATGTATAAATATTGGTCATCTACGTGATCCCACGTTTTTTGGCTGTACCATTTTTACCCTGTACGGAGTAGCCATTGCTTTCGATCCAAAAACAAAAAGGTACATGAAGAAGAGCAAATACTAACATAAGAAATGATCAATTTTTGTGAGAAACGTGCAGTGATTTTCAACTTTCTTGGTTGTACTGTTGATATAATATATTGAAAGGTTGCAAGTATTTCCTAAGCTCTGCAGTTGTGATGATTTGCAAATGAACAGAAACAATTGTCGATGGAATCATCGGTTACCAACATTTTCGAGCAAAGTTTTAAACAAAACAATAAATTCAATCAAAGTGATTTCTCCGATTTTTCGATGGCCCCACGTATCATTTTGCATACATATTTTTCTAGGGTGAAAACAAAAAAGTATACAACCAAGGCCATTTTTGTACAGATTCAATCTCATGTCAACCAGACTATGTAAGCTTACAGGTCACGGGGTGTAAATTGCCGACATTGTACTTTTTGAAATTTTGGTACAGCACTAACGCATGGCTTTTCGATATAATTATATCTCTTTGTACAGGTCAAGCTCTGCGGTTTAAATCATACATAAGTATACATGCGATTTATACACATATTATATACATAAATATACACTTTGGCGACGAGAGACGGAAAACTTTGCCAAAGTTGCGGGGTGCACGTTTAAAGTAATCAAACTGACGGTTGAATCATCGATGAGGGGACGAATCGCGTATGAAGAAAACTTGAAAATGACCGCGAATTTGTTGAACTCATATATTATATAAATAACATGTAGCATGAAAAATAAAGGGAAAAAAAGGGGGACGTGAGTGAATGTAAACGGGATTGATGATGATGATGATGATGATGATGATGACGTATTATTATTATTATTGTGTGCGTATGAAAAGTTTGCCAGTAATGTAACTTTTACGTATACATATAATGTATAATTTTATACGGCAATTGAGAAAAGCTCCAGACGGTGTACCTACGTGTAATGCACAAGCTTGGATTGTGTTTACCGATGGGCCCATCTTGTAACATATTCTTTGTCTCTTTGTAACACATAGACCATCGGTCGAATCGCGTTTTACGTCTCCCTTCATTCTGGGTAAATTAAATACTTACGAGAGGGAGTGAAAAAAGACGAGGCCATAGTTACTACAGGTATAAGTGTATTGGTGAAACGGACGGGCTATATAAATATATACCATTTATACGTACGCCTGTACTTGCGGTGCCAGCTGCAGCGGCACATCGTCCAGGTGAATCATCTGGCGGAGAGTAGAAGTGCTCGGATAATACATACGTATATCCATGCCTTTTACGTTGACGCGCGCCACGCCGATGCTATGCTATTTAAGTGCATTTGTTGATGCAGCGGAGGTCCGCGATGGGGGGAGCGAGTGACCGATAAGCAGCTTACGACCACATTATCCTCTCGTGCGGGGTTTTGCCTTCATTTGGGGAAACTTGTTCATACACGCTCTTGGAATTAATTTTATTCCTCCTTATTTTTTAGAAGTTATTTTCATGGCTAGTTGCGTCAATCCAATCTTGTTAAGGTGTGCGCACGTTTAAAACGCGTAGTTGAAATATCTGTTTTTTTTTTTTTTTTTTTTTTTATATATAATACATCGCGGTTGCGTTGACGAGTAATATACTTTCAAAAGCAACCAAGTTTATGGTTCACAAGTATTTATACCAGTTCTACAAAACTCGACACTTTTGAACAGAAAATCATTGTACAGAAAGGATGTTGGAATGAAAAAATATGGCTGTCATAAATTTCACTTTTTACAGTCTTTTTGTGTCATTCGTTGGAGAAAAAAAAAAAAAAAAAAAAAGTTGTTTGGTTCAACACAACAGACAGTACTGTAGTTTGAAAATCATCAATTTCATTGTTCTTGAAAAGTTTATCAGTAACCCTACATTTTCATGCGTTTAAAAACAGAAATTTCTATTACTTACTAAACGTGTTCTTTAACTCCTTTGGTGGAATATTTTTATTTGAAAGGTTATTATATTATAAAGCTTTAATTAAAGATTGATATCTACTTTGAATATCATATTTTAAGAACCTATACGTTGCAGCTTTTTTTCGAAACATATATTATGCATTTGAAATAATGTAATATGATCATAATATATATGACACGTGCTTTGGCGTATTCAAACGTCAAAGAAAAACGATACTGTTTGATCGCCCTCGTTTTGTTGACCAGATAAATATCGACTTCCGTTCCCATTGCTCGGAAATTCCCATCGGGTTGCAAATAATTTTCCCAACAATAGTAAGGAAAAAAAGAAGAAGAAGAAGGTACCCGACCGTCAAGCCGAGCACCCACCCACCCGTACTGTAAATCACAAATCGCATCCTTCAAAGCGACGCGCAAGAGCCATCGGACATAAGAATGGGCTAATCGACATTTTCGCACCACTCGCTCGCAATTTTCGCCCAACAACACTGCAAACCTACCGGTACACAATAAAAAAAAAAAAAAAAAAAAAAAAAAAAAAAAAAAAAAAAAAACCCATCCTCCCCACACTCGACGGAGGCGTCGACGCCCGCTCGATCGGCCCATTACCGTGCACAACAAAACGCCTCGATCTCCTCCTCCGTCGGTCCAATGTTGCGTGTACATCGAGTGGCACCACGCGCCCATACGTATATGTGTATTGTCACACGAGTGTGCGGGTCGAAAGTTCAAAACGCGCATTTACAAACCCAGTATGGTCCCTTCTCCTCCTCCTCCTCCCCCGCACTCGCGTTGCTTCGAAACGGCCAATTTCACGAGTCCTTGGCCGCTCTAGTGATGTTTCGACGAGGGCGCACCCGCGTTGGACACCCACCCTCTCTCCTTATCGATATATATATACATATACATGCATGTACCACAATATAGGCGCTTTTAGACTAAACGCGTTCGCGACGCCTCAACAGGTCCATGAATAAACTACCCAAGGGTGGGTGTCTCTCTCTCTCTTTCACTCAAGATTTATCATTCCGCGTCTTTCTTTCTTTATCGCATACTTTTTTCATGGTAAGTATAAATATGTTGGTACAATCAATCGACTGCAATTTCAACTGTACGTGATACGCTTTTACTCGTACTGTATATCATCCAAAAGGAGACTCATCAACGTTGCTCGGATGAACTTAATTTATTATTAACGACTAGTATATCCCCAAGAGATTTTGTGTCGTTTTGTATAATTATATGACGGGGTCCATTTATTGAGCAGATGGACATTTAACATGGTGCACGAGCTAATCGATGGAATAATTTATTTGCAGCCACTGCTCGGTTGGATAACTACTTATCGAATAACAGGTGCTCATATAGGTATACTTATTTTCGAAATATTCAGCTAGATTTACCTATGTATGTATCTATTGTATACGAGCAATGGTTGTAGTAGTACCTATTAAGTATATGTTTATATTGTTACTATGTATACCAATCATATTTCGTGTAACTTGTGACGTTGTTTGTATAATCATACATACATATATATACACGCAGTACATGTACCAGCAGCGTCCCCGCTAAATTGATAATCTCGAGCCATCAGCAATTCCCTTCGAAAAGTTAAACGACTTGCAAGTCCTTGGTGATAATAAAAATACCAACTCCACCGCTTTCAATTTTCCGTGAGGCTTTGCTTCGCTACTGTGTACACATACATGTATGAATATATACCTACGTGTTAAGAAGAAGAAGAAGAAGAGAAAGAGAGAGAGAGAGAGAGGGAGTCGGATGAATTTGCATCGAAAGTGGTTCTTTACAGGCGCGCCTCGCCTGTTTCTCCCGACAGATTGTCCGGGCTGTAGTTTTCTATCTATATATACACACACACAAATTCAATACTGAAAGGGTATATAGCACGCGCGTGTATGTATTTATATAAGCTGTATATTATATATGTATGTGTACCTAAACATCGGAAAAGCCCGGGGGGCGAATAAGCGGCGACAGTTTTCCCTTCGGGGTAGAGAGGGTAACGATGAAATCCAGAGTAAATCGGTACAGTACTTGTAAGTGAGCACACGGGAGCGCGATGCGATTTTTCACGGCGAGCCGGAGACTCGAGCGAGTGGAAATTAATGCGCCTGGTGAAGCCGGCGCGTCGATTAGCCCTGCGTATAGGTGTATGGAATAATTTCATCAAAATGCGTGGGCGTGTTTTTTTTCACGAGGGGTCCCCCTTCCCCCTTCCCCATTTAGAGCGGCATATAGGAAAGGATTGGGCGCCAAGTTGCGTACATACCGAGAAATTTTTAACCTTTTTCTTCTTCTTCTTTTGTTCTTCCCCCCCCCCCCCTACTACTACTCCCTTGTCTTTTGTTTGTATTATTTTGCTCGGTGGACGAATTCACGGATAAGAATGAATATTACAACAACCGCAAAACGCTTTTCCCCGTAACTTTTTTTTTTTTTTTTTTTTTTTTTTTTTTTTACCTCTGAATCAAGACCACGCGCGTGTATGTATGGTTGTGTATACATATACAGGTGAGAGTCCCTTCCTCGGCGAAGTAAGAGCCCACGATGTCTACAGCAGCGCGTACAAATTATTCAAATGAAAAATTCACACATCCGACTTCACAGTATTTGCTTACTTATATATACCTATCCGTACTTTGCTATATGTATGTATACGACGAATACCTTGAAAAACGCAATCCGCCGCGTACAAAGGGACTTTATACTCGGCGAGCACCCGCGCGTACATTTATAACAGATCGGTAATTTTGAGCGATCGCCGGTATAGGTATATAGGTATATATAGATGGTATTACCCACAAATCGCACTTGACAGTGTAGCCCATATGCAGGTGGACAAGAGCCCACTGATGGGCAGATCGATTCGATCGAACTTTATATGCACATACCGTATAATACATGTATAGAAGTTGTAAGCGCAAGGCAAAGTGGTATGCATGCATTGTACACATTACCAGGTAAATTATGGTCAAGCAATCTTTATTCCTATACGGGAAGAAGACTATAATCATCTCGTTGTTTGGCATTTGCATCTCTGGTGTTGTCTATATAGTTGGATCGTATAGTTCATGTTTTTTTTTTTTTTTTTTTTTTTTAACGCTTATTCATTGTATATAGCTTTGGGCTCCAATTGATCGTCCCAATTTATACTCTGGAATCCCAATTGATAGGTACAGGTACTTGTATTTCTTTGGATCACGGTTCATGCTCGTGTGGTACTTTGTGAAAAAAAATTAGTTACATATGGTCCCAATCCTAAAAAATCTGTCCACCGATTTACCCATTCACTATACAGCAAGCATAGCACACTTTTCGCACTATACCAACTTTGATTACATGGTATCATAATATGTGTACATGGATATCCATAAAGTACGTATTGATGGAAACTGCATCCACTTCATGTACAATTAATTCTCTTACATATAGTTACTCCCAGTACATAATATTATGTACATCCAAGGGTAGTTATATAATCGAGTAACCCCCTGCACGCCATACACACACGCCTTTTTTCTTCCTCTCTCCTCCAATAGCTTTATACGCACGTAAAGACGATTAACCAAATCTCATGGCGTTTAAATCATAGGTCGTCGCGAGCGAGTCCATATATCATACCTACACGTATATGTATATATATATATATATATATATATGTGTAGGTACATAAAACAAGAGAGCACTGACCATATGGTGAGCTAGGGCTTAATAATAATATACGCTTCTTACGCGTATGGGTACTTACCGCCTCGTCTAGCCCCGAGGGGGCGGGAATACGTTTCTCCATCAGCGCGTTCGAGTGATTAGTTTTAATCGCCCTTATTGTTTTTTAACACATATATATCGTTCTTTCCTATGTATTGCGTTTGCTCGCTCGTTATTTAAGTGTGTATGTTGCGCGTGCGTTTATCTCGTTGATCAATTTTTAGAATTTATTAATATGATTGGCCGAGCAAGCAACTTGCCCTGGAATTCGTGAAATAACACAGGATAAATAAAACTGTACAATCGTGCTAAAAAAAAAAAAAAAAAAAAAAAAAACGAAACGAAACGTGGTGCTTTTCGACAGAAAAACGAACCTAATCGCCCAATCTATAATTCAGCGGGATGGCATAGCGTAGAGCCAATAACCAAGTTCAGTAACTATAGGTCCTCCCCCCGCCAAAATAAAAAATAAAATCAAAGGGCGTCGGTGGCGACGGAAGCGTCTCGTACGAAAAAAAAAAAAAAAAAAAAAAAAAAATGCCATCGATCCTGCAAGTCGTATCACACGCATATAAGTAGTGGCTGGTATAATATAGAGGCAGTGGAGCCCAAAGCCAGGTAATTTTAATGAAAGGCGATACTTTCTGCACGTCGCAAGGGATGAAAAGGTGGGAGGGTTTCGATGGGGGCACGCGCGCGCCTGCACGCATCACCTTTAGCTCTATATGTATACTTTCTTTGGTCTTTTCTGCTCTTGCGAGTGTATAATGTATACGTGTATGTATACTTATTGGGGAGGGGGGGGAAGGGCGACTTTTGTATATTTATACACGTACGTACAGACCTGCACGCGCGCGCACATGTGTAAAAGCAAAAGAGGGTGAGAGGAAGGAAGGAAGGAAGAATAGCGAAAACTGCTTGGCATCACCTGCCCCCTGTGCGTATAACCTACCCCCATGCACGCGCACGGACTGATATAGCTTTCTCTCTCTCTCCCTTTTCCCCGCCTCGTTCCCCCCTCCCCTTTTTTTTCGATCGGGTCTAGCACAAGTTCCTCTCTCCCTCTTTGCCGTCTGTCTTCCTCTTATATGGTCTTTTCATACAGGTATATGGGGGGTAGGTTCCTCATTCTTTTGGTTTTTTTTTTTCTTTCTTTCTCCCCCCTTGAACCTCCCCGAGCCCACTGCGGGGTGTAGAGCAATTGCACGCACATATGTGTGTGTGTGTGTGTGTGTGCTGGGGTGCACGCGCCGGAGAGCCAGGTGATGACTCAACCCCCTTCTCCTCGTGACTCCGTGCCAACATTCTCTCTCTCTCTCTCTCTCTCTCTTTATAATAATTTTACACAAACTCGGTATGGCTATTGATTTTTCGTGCAGTGACTTCCACGCTTTTTATCATTTGTTTTCTACCATTGGCGTGGAAAAAATGTTCCGACAATCAATTATTACAGATTTAACCGGTTGGATGGAAAACAAATTATTTGACAAGTTTTAATAATAAAATTAAATGTGCTGTTCTTAGGAAGCGGAGTATTCGTGTTAACTATGATTAGCTAAATTATATGTACAATTGTATTCCAATTTATATGTACAATCACTCGATGACATATGATTTTTCGTATCAAAAATTACTTACCTGTACGTGTTAACACAGATTTCTGTCAATACTGTGCAATTTTCTTGTAAAATCAGTTTATTGTTTAACCAATTGCAGAAAATAAAGAGGAAAACAGTCAAATTAATTTGAATGAAACTAAAATCGCAATACATCGAACAGCATAAATTTTCCCGATCTCCCCCCCACAGATGGAACACCGTGTTTTCCACATTTATGTAAAGTATAATTATTCAGCGAGACGTATGGTATACGTACCTCCCGGCGTGCATTTCCACCGAGCGAGGGATACACGGAGAAGAAAGGAAAGAAAAAAAAAAAAAAAAAAAAAAAAGATAGAGAGGGTGAGGTTGTCGCGTGGCCCACCGGAGCCACCCCACGGTCACCGCGCGTATGGTGTTGCGTAATTTTCATCGTCTTCCTGTGCGGCGTAAACGCGCTCGTACGGGTAATAACCAGCGTTGCAGTCCCTTTCACCGGCGGTGTAAGTAAGTATGTATGTTTTTACTCGAAGGGGGAGAAAGACAAGCCGATGGATCGGGTTCGATTGGACGGCGTACGCGAGAGAGAGAGAGAGACGCGAAGAGAGCGGACACCCCGAAGCCGGATAGACGCGCGGCGGATACGGCAACGCGTGGATGTGATTTATGCGATACCGGAACCCCCCCTTCCTCACCCTCGCGCTCGACAATAAGGGGGGTGGTGAAAAGAGATAGAGCGCGTTCTCTGGTTCCAGCGAGAGGAAGAATGACAGAGAGAGAGAGAGTGAGATAGCCAAGGGGGCATATGGTCGCGTTTTCGGGCCGAGGGTCCTACCGGGTGTTGCTACTGCTAATGCGTTGCAGTGGGTCTTGGGGCTATTGTCCCTAATGTTTGTACTTTTTTTATTCCTGGGGACCATTTTTTTTTTCATTTTTTTTTTTTAACTTTAGTTTTTGTAGCTTACGAGGATTTTTGTCACCGTTTCCTCATCATGGGTTTTATTACGTATAATAGTTTATTCAATTTCCCGTCTTGGTGTTTTCGTTAGAAAAAAACTTCGAAATCTAAATTGGGGTGAAACTTCGGGGTGAGCGTTACAATTAATACCCATCAAATTTTAGCCTGTGATCTATACAGAAAATCCCCAACATTTTGAATCTCTGAGTTAGTTCAAGTTGCGATGCTGAAAATTGTCTCGAAATGCAGAAAAAGGCGCGCCAATTAATTATGATTCATCGTCAAATCGCGAGTGCGCCATCATCATCCACTGCAAATTATCAGATCAAAACAGCCCCTCGACTCGATTAGCGTATATAGTATATATTAGTATATAGCACACGGAGGCGTCAATGAAGCCATCACGGCATACACGCGGGAGTATTTCCCACTCCACGGGGCGGCTATTATCTCCCCTTGCCTGATACGGGTAATCGAGTGGCTGAAAGTAAACGAGAGAAAAGTGTGTTTACCGGAGAAAATAAAAATCTCGTAAGTACATTTCACGAGTACACACGCGGATGAGTCGGAGCCACTTTTCTTCCCTTTTTTTTTTTTTTTTTTTTTTTTTTTTTTTTTTTTTTTTTTTTT
>NW_019379531.1:1665596-1698214 GCF_000648655.2 Copidosoma floridanum | reverse complement strand
TTTTTTTTTTTTTTTTTTTTTTTTTTTTTTTTTTTTTTTTTTTTTTGTTCGCTCATTGATTTCAACAACTTTACAATTTACATATCGTTAAAATACAACGTTTTTGTGTTGTAGGTACACTTTTTTTTTTAAAATACATAAAGTATATATAAACTCTACAGCGCAAAAAAGAAACAAATGAATAAAAAAAAAAAAATTAGTTACTGTGAATCCCAATTAATGCATTCTTTTTAATTTAATATTTTTCCCTTTTAGTGTATATTATATTATAGTAAAAAAAAATTATACTTACTAATTTAAAGCATGGCGTAAATTAAAATACATTAAATTTCATTGGGAACGACACTCAATTGTATAGTGATGAATGTCGATAGTCGTGCATTTCGTACGAATCAATTGCACGAATTTCAACACTCGTTACGCTGAAAAATTGCAAGAAAGAATCATCTTAGAATCCGTAACAAGATATTGGAGGAAATATTATTGCATCTGTCATCCGATCGCCCATTATTCTCGCTGTCAGAGTTATTGTAAAAACACAGCCGTGCCGGTCATGCACAAAGATCACCCGTACCGAATTTCCGCAACGCCACCGTGCATGCACCTATTATAAATCAGAAAAATCGGTTGGAATCGACGAGGGTATATCAAAGTTTGTACATGTATTATACGTATGGAGTAAAAGTACAGCAGCAGCTGCGCTACCGATGCTCCAGACAATGCCTCGATTTTCACCCTCGCAACCCTTTTCCATGCATATATGTGTTGATGCATACAGATGATACCTGAATAGCAGTGCTTGCACAGGCTGGCCCCGCTTTTCTCGAATTTCACCGGACATTGGCCTCTCCGGAGTCGTCGTGATCGTTATACGTCAGTCTCAGCGTGACAAAAGAAAAACAGAGCCTGTAGAGATCAACTGCAGCTACCACCCGCACACGCGCTCTATATGGCTATATATATATATACGCGTGCTCGTAACGTACTTTTGCTCATCTTCACCCTCTTATTCTTTTCCTCCTCTCCTTTTCCATACGACCTTTTCTTGACAAAATCGTCGACGTTGACGAGTATTATTGTGCATAAATTTAAAATATATTTTTTTCATCAGGTTTTTTGTACGTCCTCGTATTGTGGTTGAGAAATATCATACTCACTTTGATTAAACTGAAGGATACACTTTAAGTCTACACCCTAAAATCATATAAATTTTAAAATTCAAGACGAAAAGTAACAGATGTGGTTTACTTTTTAACTTTTTCAATTCGATTAAGAAGGTTGGTCATTGATGGTAACGGTCATGGCTTTTTTATCTTGTTAATTTTAGTAATTTATCACACATTTTATAGCCAAAAATTTCTTTCTTCAAAATTGACGAGCGATTTACAATAAAAATTGTCTTTATCTTATTTTCGATTAAAAAGAGTAAAAATTCACGAAATACTCTCGTGCCGAGGATTTTCATATTTATTTTATCAACAAAATAAACCCATGCAGTTGGAAAGGCCCCGTCGTACCATTTGGTTGATTTTTTGTGGAATTACCCTGCAAAGATGTAGCATAAATACGTGCGAGCACTGAGAAGGTGAACGCATTCACGCATCTGTCGGCACGCGACTCTCGTGTCGGGTTGTCGCGTGTCGTTTGTGCGGCACTACACCCATACTGTGCACACCTAAAGCCGTACAAATATATATATAAAAGCTCGAAAGGATTGACCGTCGATGAGAAAGAGCAGCTGGCGATTGTAGGCTTTTGGTTCCGATTGATTTTACGAAATCACGCTGTGGACACAGCAAGCGTACACCTTTACAATTTTTTTTTTTTTTTTTTTTCCTTCCACTCGCGGTTCCATTGTTGCCGTCGCGTATACGTATATACCCTGATTTATTGATTTTACTTTATCGAAGGTGTTTATGGGTCTCTCTTGGGACATTTGATTTTGTTAAAAAATCTTTGAGGATTTTCAACAACTGGTGGGAGGTGGAAAAAATAAATTTTTGCCCTCACGATAGTGTTTTTTGTTATTGTGATATGCAACTCCGTCGCGTCGAAAACAAAAATCGGTAGTTTTCATGCCCCAAACAGCTCGATACCGCCGAAACCAAATCAATCACTGGTAAAAAAAACCAAGCCCATCCGATACCTATACACCCTATCGGCCCATCCCCCGAAAGCGAGAAAAAGAAAATATCATCGTAGAGAGATGCTGCACATTATATAGCTCGAGCGCGCGCCCCTCATTTGGGGGTGAAAAAAAAAGTGACATTTGTCGAGATAGGTATGCGCGTACGGGGCCACCAACGCTGGCCTAGCTCCCTTTCAAGGCCACGCGCCACGCACATCTCTGTGCTCTCTTGTATATAATATATGTGTGTTGTATAGCATCTCATGTTGCACGATGGCCCGGCGAATCAAAATTTTTGCCGTAGGTGTAAGGCTCACTACGTGCCTGAGCTTCGATTCCGGATCCACACACGCACGCACGCACGTACATATACACGCGATTGTACCCAATCCAAGCGACAGCTCAGACAGTACATAGACAGAGGGATGCAGAGAGAACGGGACCACTTGACGAGGGGGAAGGGTGCAGCTGCCGCTGGTTATACATAGGTGTACACACGTAGCGGCGCACATACTTACGACTATAGGTACATACAACCCATAGACGAATGTGCGCGCGGCTGCCGGGCCTTGCGCATATAATACTCATAATATATATATTCTCTCCTCTTTCTATACATGTATATATGTATACCTGCACCACAATGCCTGATTTCAGCAGCGCGGCCTCCCTTCCCCCCCCATTGTTCGGCAGCACGCGCCCGACGCGAGCCACCACCCTCCCCTCGTTCCACCCCTATGGTTCAACTTCCTCCCCCTTTCTCTCTCTCTTTTTTTTTTTTTTTTTTTTCTTATATAGGTACGTATGGGTATATACTACATCTTTTGCGTCGTATACGCATGTTCGCGTTTGTGCGACGGCAATAACAACAATCATGTACACACTCACACATATACATATGTATGTATATAGGAGCAGAACTCGGAACTTTTGCTTCGAGATTCGCGTTATTGTACGTGCAGGGAGCCATCGGCGATTAATGCACCCCATCCCCCTTACCTCGAGCGCCCGTGTGTCAAGCTATTCTTTTGTGTGCGCTAGTCGGTATGTATAGGAGCCAAATGGCCAACACCAAGTGGGCACCGTGATATTTCGCCCGACTGACTTTGTACCATTGCAATGTGTATTTTTTTGTCTGAAATAAATAAAAAAAAAAAAAAAAAAAAAAAAGGAAAAATAAAAAATATCATGATAAATATTGTAAACGTGCGAGTCCCAAGATTTGTTGAAAATGCAAGATAATTTTAATAGATAAAGACGCAAGGGGGTGTCTTAGTCTTACAACAACTGAAACATTGATGCGTATATATATTATATGTGTTATCTGACGAGTGGGTACATTATGAATAACAAACTACACAGCGTCGGGTATATAAATTTATAAAAATCCTCGCATTGAAATCATCGCTTGGTCGTGTACGATGTGTAATATTTACTTGAATAATTTACTAGCTTCCGAGAGACAAAAATTTTAATTATTCACGTGGCTGTGTGGGTGTGTGTATACTTACGCGCAAATGTTGTTCGATGCACGCGAATCCATTATATTATGTACAAGCGTAAGACGGTGCAGGGAACGCGGGTATTTTGCAAATTTAACGCGCTACTCTTTCGATCTCATCGTTTTTAAGAATATCCCGATGATCACGCGAAAAAATGATATTTTAGGGAAAAGGGGAACGATTTGCGTTTTAAAAGAGATTCACGGGTACGGAATAACAAAAAGTAAAAAAGCCAAGCCAAACGAGGGCGTGCCCAACCCCGACCAGAGCTTGGGCTTTTCGGGGGTAAAAAATTGACCAGGACACGCCGTACAGGCATATGATAAAATTTATACGCTTATACACTTATACGTACTCGGGAGGGTTTTTACCGTCACCCCAAGCTCCTGGTAACCCCGCGGTGTCTCATCACCCCCCCAAGAGCGTGAGCCTAAGAAACCGGAAGTTGGAGTCACTCTGACCACAGTACAGGAAGTCATACTTTAAACTTCACCCCCCCCTCCCTCCCTTTTGCAGTCAAAAGAGAAGAAAATAAATTGAAGTGACGTTGTTGATTTTCAAGTGTTCAACAAAAGTATTTTTTTTCAAATTGGTTGATAAGCTAAAGTAAATGTTCCGATAAAAGTTCAACGATCTCTAGTTTATTTATCCTGTTATAAAATAAAGATTAAAACCATGTACGCCGATTGTTTGAACTTTGCATGAAAATGAATTTAAGATTTAAAAAACGAAAGCCGTGAAAAATGCATGCGCCGACCAGGAGTATGTACCGAAAATTCCAGCAATCGAGAGTTGAACGACCGCATAGGCACGAAAAGTCTGTCCAAAGATAACAATCTTCGGATAAAAAAGTTGAACGAGATGAGGGTCGAGGGAAGAATAAGAAGAAGAGGAGGAAAAAAAAAAAAAAAAACTGAGCCACCTGTTTGATATCGTTTACAAGTAAACTCGATTCATGTATGCCCAATTATATTATTATACTGTATGCAGCTGAGACGTGGCTAAATAAATGTACAAAGAAAAACACGTTAATCCCATAAAAAAAATGACTCCTACAATAATAAGGATCAAAAAGACTGGGCGCAACGAGGCACGCGCGCACCCGCCAATGACATTTATCACGAAAGCGAGATGGCCATCAGCCAGCGATAGGCGCGTCTATCGTCTCGGACGATCTCGTTGCTCCGCGCGCTACGCGTACTAGATACTGTACACCCATACGTATAAAACCTAATTAATTAGCAGCCGAGCCGAAAAAAGTGGCGACACGAGTTCCGTAACTCATTGAGTGCGCGTATCTGACGCAGCGCGCCATATGTCCTCCGTACACCTATAAGGCATACAATGTTTATATATTCCAAGACCAGAAGCGTAAGCTTTCCGCTGTTTAATCTCACATTTGCTTTACAACATACATACATACCTATATGTGCATATGGCCCTTACCAACATACCAACCGATGGAGGTACAATACGTATATATGTATACTCGTTGGCTATTGACCGCGGGTGCACTTATCACGTCCCATCATCGCGTTTTGTATACACGTATACGTATATATACCAACAGCGATACATCGCGTGCAATGTAACGAGTATATTATATACAGGTACAACTGGTGTTGGCCGTCTCGGTAACTTGCATTTGTTTCAATTATCCGTACTTATCGCGCATCGCAATTCATTTGCAAAATCAACAGGAGGACAATCAAGGATTATATTCATTGATTCTTTTTAATACCGCATTCTCATGTACATAGGTACGCTTGATCCAATTGGAATTTTTTTTTTTTTTTTTTTTCCATGCATAGCATCTCACGGCGAGTGAAAATAAATTACGTACCTTGATTTGTTTTCAATTAATCGTACGGCAAATATTCTATTTAAAAAAAAAAAAAAGAAGAAAACCTCACGTGTATACCTTACCTACATGCATACACTGGGAGAAACACACATTTCTTAATAGCTTTTTTACTGCGGCAAGCGATAAATCAGGCTAAGTTCAAGGCAATGTGCCAAGGCTCGTGCTTGCACTTGATTGCGCATTAATATATATTATTATTGCACAATAAGTCCAAACGACAATCCTTTTTTCCTTCGTGCCAGTAAAGGGTCAAACCCAATGGACGTGGATTAGAATTCGTGGTTTGTATACGTATTACCACGTCGCGTTTTGATCGCATGAAATAGAAGGGAAAAAAAAAGAGCGATAAAGACGCGTAGGGTATAATTACCCATGCGATGATCGGTACAATGACGATACGGTGACATACACGTACAAGCCCCTATTTTTCGCCCAACAAACAACCAGCTCGCGTACGATATTGACAAATGCCAAGCTATCTGTATACGCTCATCTATATACTCCCCGACTCTTTCCGTCCATATATCGACATATGCGCTACATCTCGGGCACATGTGTGTTTATATAATGTATTATATGCTCACGAGGCATAAGTGCTGGCTCTAAAAGCTCGGGCGCGCGCTTTTTATGTGGGGGAACGCGGGAGATAAGAAGTCGAGGGCGCACGCGGTATACCTACGTATCAGATGTGTACGGGTACGTGCTCACGTATACATATAGGTATACATGTAATATACAGAAATGTGTAAAGCAATGGCGTGCGTCGAGCTGTTGGGTGGCGAGTATATATAATAATATGCACACCCACAAACAATTATACACACCGGTGATGGATAAATTTTAATTGTGTCGCCTTGCACCCTCTTTTTTTTTTCTATTTTCCTTTGCTTTTTAAGTGTATACGGTATGTATATAGGTATATACGTGCAATGATAAGGCTTACAGGTGAGAATAGACGGTGCAAGAACTTGTTTGTGCAATGTGATTGAGTGTGATATATATTTCAACGGGAGCACCTTAACTTTTGCTCCCATCGGAATTATATTGTATACGTGTGCGTGTGGCTTTAATAATTTACATAACTTAATTGACTCGTTACTTTCATTATAATATTTTTGTTTCGTTTTTTTTTTTTTTTTTTTTCTTTTTTTTCTTTTGCTCCTCAGTGCCACTCGTACGCACTGTTCTCCTCTACAATGTTACTTCTTACGAGGGGGGGGGAAGAGCCCAGAAGGCGTATACGTCACGCTCGCTTAGGGGAGAGAAAGATCGAGTTTGCGGGCTCCTTTGCTCGATGGGAGAAAAAGATTTCCTGCCTCCGGTACACGTCACGTTTGTACAGGCGCTCGAGGCTATATATAAAAGGGGCCAAGGAGGGCTACCGGTGCACCTTGTACGACGACGTCTTTTGGCGCGTGTGGTATATAATAAGTACAAGGTGCTCGCCATTGTGGGTCCACGACGTGCCTGTAACGTTTGTAAGGACCGAGAAACAGGTTCGCAGGGGTGCGCGCGAGGGGTACACCTATTAGCCGATGCTTGAACAAATTTCTTATTATTATGTCCTCCCCGTGTCCTTGCCCTTCCCAATGCCTTTCGGGTCTCTTTTACTGTCTCACTATTTTGGTCAATTAGGTACAACGTCAATGACTTTCTTTTTTTTTTTTTTTTTTCTTTTGCTCCGATCTCGGATTATTTTCTTCGACAGTATCGGAAAGAGAGACGAAAGGATTATCTTATCCTCTATACCAGTACGGAAAGTAAAAAATATCGAATACACCGTCGAGACGAAACCATGAATGAAGGGTACAGATGTGTGTACGTAAAGTGGGTATATGCGTGTGTAAGAGCACATATATTATGTAGGGTAAGACGTAACACGAGACGAGAACAACGTAAGGAAACCGTACTCGTGCCCTCGTCAACTCTTCATATACTTTGGCCCCGTCGATGTTCTTATGAATGAAACTCTCTCTCTCTCTCTCCCTTCCTTTCTCTTTGACACCTCGATCTTTCCTTCCGAGATGGAGGTACGCACCACCTGTAATATGCGGTGTACGGATATCATATTGTGCGATAAAGATCTTCCGGTATCCCTCGCTCCTTTTCTTTTACCGTAGGATATATGTTACATTTTCCCTTCATCAAAATCACTTGCTGGTTATTTTTTTTTTTTTTTTTTCATTAAGGTAACATTNTTTTTTTTTTTTTTTTTTTTTTTTTTTTTTTTTTTTTTTTTTTTTTTTTTTTTTGTATCGCAACTTGCATATTAAGGTTAACGAGGCACAGTGGAAATCGTATGTATATCTATGCCCACTTTTTTTCAAACTGATGGTTTGTTTCTTTCAAAGCGAGAGATTAAAAAAAAAAGAACCACAACAAGCGGAAAATTTTGTCACGCTTTTGCGCGCTGCTTTTCGTTTTACGACCAATTAGGTGTGTAGCAATAGTGGAACACGTAACGTACGTATACGTACGCCGCATATAATATTGTGCCACTGCTAATGCAACATACCTATATAACATAACACGCTCGTTCGAGCTATGTATACATGAAATATAAACAATATACTTAGCATTGGAGGTATATGGATAGCATCAAAAGGGGCACCTTTTGGCACTTTGGGAATAATTACGTTGTATTAAAATATAGTTGGCATTAAATGATTCGGGATTAGTTGGTTTCCAAAAGATTTCGTTGATTAATTCACTTGATAAAATTTGACAATACACGTATCATCGTGTGAAACATAAGGAATATTTGTTATCCCTAAAACCTTCTTGTTTGTAATATACTTTCCAAAACGTGTACTTGTATGATAACAGAAAATTTTTTAGGGAGAAACATACCCTGTGATTTTTAAAAATCGAGCAAATAAACAATGACATTTATCAATACTTGCGTACATATGCTGTATTGCAAACTTCATTGAACAACTTTTTCTTTTCCACCACATAAAGTATTCATTTTTCGTATAGCACGCTTATACACACACGTGCCAAGAGAGTCAAAACAAACAAACGAAAAAAACAAATTCCTCTGTACAAAAATAAATAGCCTGTGCTAGGTAAATATATGTATATATATATCACCAGCACCCCGAAATAGCTAAAAGTTTCTCGGGCACCTTGCAAGGGTACACCGGTGCACTCCCTTTGTATACCTGTACTTAAACTTATACCCCCCAATAAACACAAAGCAACCCCCTTAAACTCACAATCGTCGCCGTCTCGGCACGTCATATCTTGATACAGGCAGTGCACATAGGTATACGCCGAAAGGGCAGCGTACAAGACGGGAGGTAGGTATATATAAGTGCACCGGCTCCTTTGCGGCAAAGGAACAAAAAGAAAAGGAAGGCCGGTCGTCCCCTTCTCGCAAGGTGGAGGCCGTGAAATCGGGTATAAGAATGAACGAAGGGCCCGGCAAAGGAGAGAGGGAGGGTAGTGGTAGGGCCTACTCACGTGCAGCGCTACATATATATTTATATTATAAGTACGAGGCTCCCTTTTCTTCGGCTGTGCCGTATATACTATACGTGGTGTGTGTGTGTCGATGACGTAGTCCGTGTAAGAATATGTCATACATACCAGTGTGGGTAAGTTGTACGTCAGAGTAGAGGGACGTTCGCGACCTTACAAGGTGCTCCTGGAGTTTGTACACATATATGAGCACAATGGGCGACGTAAGAATGCGTGACGTCGACTACCGCCACACTCGCCCCATTAATGGACACGCGCACACAAGTGACGTATATATACCTACACGGCGTCTTTTCTTTCTTGTATACTTTGGCAGATGTGCCGTAAGGTGCCTCATTGGCACTCCGTATACGAGCCATTATGTACAGCTATACAAACCACGTGCACTTGCGGTCGACGCACTTGAAATTCATCTTTTTCTCGGGTATTCCTTTTTGTCTTTGAGAAATGCATTTTTTTTTTTTTTTTTTTTTTGAAGCTGCTATAAATCTTTGCCTCTTTTTGGTTAATTAATCAATCTACGTGTCACGCATACGTGTGATATGGTTTGGGGTTCTAATCGATCATTAATTAATTCGCAAACGAATGACAATGCGCGTGTACATCTGTTGCGTGACAATGACGAGTCGACATCGGCGCGTTGATTAATTTTTAACGCGTCACAGGCACGCATACTTACACGCGCTGCTGCGTATATATATTATAGTATTTGCGTGCGATTAATAATTTCCGGGTGATCGGGCCACGCGTCGGTCGCCCCGATGCTCTGCAGACCTGAAAAATGCAAATACCTAACGAAAGTGTCCTTAGGGGGTCCGTCTCCTCGTTGGAAAAAAAAAAAAAAAAAAAAAGGACACATCTGCGCTCGCCAGACCCGTACCTTGTTGTATAATATACCTGAGTCCCCGAAATCCCGACTCGCCAATCAAAGTCACATTACGGAGTTCCGCCGTGTGGTACGCGCACGCGACCCTTCCCTTTCGGGCTGCATGGAAATCACGTAGCGGGACATGCCGTATGTTATATACTTGTGCGTATATGTATAGAGCTGTAAATCTAGGGGTCCGAAAAAAAAGGGGGGGGGGGTCAGGGCAGAGCCAAAGTCGAAGGGTTCAAAGGCCTCTATAATATTTGTATATATACCGTAGAGCCCATTGTATATACGTATGAGCGTGAAATGCGTCTGCGAAGGTTTTGGACGAGTAAAGAAGAAGGAGACAATGAGGATTGAAAGGAATATTCGGGGTATGGGTTTAAGTATGTCGGCGACAAAGAGGTGCTGAGGTGGTACACGCGTCTGCTTCTATAGTGTCAAGAACGGAAGACAATCTCTGTTATTGGGATGACTTTTTTTCTTTTGGGCCACGTATATTATATCATTTGGTCAATTTTTGTACCGAGTGTATTATTGAGTAAAAAATAATAGATTCCTAGAGGCTGGCCATACACAAGTATTTTTAATTTAATTGTTTATTCACGTCAACTTGAAAGCAGCATCGTGTCTCGAACCAGGACACACGAGTATGTGCGCCCCTTACTTGCATTGCGTTCGCTTATCTCTGTCGATTGAGCCAATAGCTCATAACATACAGACAATGGACCTATGAATATTGTGCACATAGCATTTGGTGCTATCAATTTTGGAAAATGGCAATGCAACAAACATTGGAGGCGCATGTAGTAACGTAAATATATAATTGTACACTTTGACGAGTAAAAAAAAGGAAAAAAAAAAAAAAACTTCCAAGTCCACGCACACAGGGGGTTGAAACATTTCGCCACGCGTAACATTTTTGCAGAGCAGCATCGAAATCAGGCTCCAACAAAAAAGAAAGGGAAAAAAAACACTCGCTCTCGAAAAAAAAGTCCCCCGAACAGATTTTCAGCCACTATATATAATATACCCACTGTCCAAACTTACAACATGCGTGCACACTCACGTAAATAACATAAGAGAGAGAGAGAGAGGGGGGGGGAGGCAGCCCCCCTCGATCGAGTTTTGTTCTCTCCTTCTCGCTCTAATCGCTTCTTTGCGCGTCGCTCGCATTGTCGAAGCGCAGCTGCCTGTGGGGCGCGCGCTCTCGCGACCCCTATGCCCCGTTCTTATGTATATAGATAGGTGCCCCCCCCCTTACATATAGGCGATGCACCGCACATATACGCCGCGTATATAAGGAGGCGCAGTTACAGCGACAGAGGGAGAACAAGAATAAAAGAGTGAGGTATACATGGGGGGGGAGGGGGGAGAACACGTATGTATGTAAGTAAAAGGGCCTCGTCGGCCACGTCACGTGCCACCTGGCCTCCGCATCACGCACGCGTCCGCGCATTACGAGCTGTAAGGATATGCGAGGGTAGCTCGTGTGTATATACATATATTATGCCATGGGGTATAGGGGGTTCGAGGTGCCTCTACCTATGCAACATAAATATACATATTATGAAGGTATACGCGCCCGTGCTGCTCGTGTCTTTTCTTTGGTCCTCTTATGGGGAGCAGGGAGAGATGAGTCGAGTTTGGGTTTGCCGTATAGGTGCATCATAAGTATAAGGTATGAACGGGTTTTGGCTCTTCTCGCTGTCTGTATGCCGGTGCAGAATTGGTCTCGTTATATACATTTTTTCTTTTTTTTTTTTTTCTTTCCAAGCGCATGTACATGCTTTTACCTGCTGTCTGGCTGATGATTGAAAAATATTTAGACGCGCAAAAAATATCTACCCTTTTATTGACATACTCTGTTTGGAATATAATGATACAAATGTATGTCTAACGGGGTTAGCGCTCAGATTATTAAAATTACGAAAGCAAAAAAAAAAAAAAAAATTAAGATACGAACTAATTAAATCGAGGAGTCGACATTGAATGTTGGTTTGGTCGGAGAAACAAATTTTAAAATGTGCATGCGTTTGTCGCGACTTTTTTCACATTACGCGCCGCGACTATATCAATTTACAGGAAGCGCGTCTTACAACTCTGGTCTTTTTTTTTTCTACATCAGTTATGATATTCTTATTTCGTCGATGACAAAGTATGCACTCATTTCAGGTGTGTACGTCCATCGAGTGATTTTATTGTTTTCCTCGTTCTCCATAAATACATATCTTGTCAATTATTTATTCTTCCATATCCGGCAACGATGACGTTTTTCATCAAAATTGTTCTCTAATGCCCAAACAACGTCATGCACCGATGTACAAAAAGTCAAAGTAAAAATTAAATGTATCTTACTGGAGGATACGCTATAGATAAATTCACCCTTGCGCAATTAAAAATGCAGCACACGCGCGTTGCACGATCGAATCAACAACTGTACATTTTGACAAAACTCAACGAAGCTCGACGAACGCCAATTACCATGGTTATAATTAATCACTCTGAGGACAGAAAAAAAAAACAAAAAAAACAAAAAAACAAAAAAAAAAGAGGAAAATCACGTCCGCCACCCCTTGTACTTATATACGTACTTTTCTTAATAAAAAAAAGCCCCTTTCGCCTCCCCTGTTGGGCCCCTTATCCGCAAGGCCCTTTATACGTATATATCACACGAGTAAAAAGTAAGCAGGCATTTCCTCGATTAAAAATCAATCCGCGAGTAACAGCTGTTCCACAATGTATTGGTAGGTATACCAGAATGAACAGAACCAAGGGGGAAGGAAAAAAGCGGACTAGCGATGATAATATGCTCCCTCCGCTCTAAAATGTATATATGTACAGATTAAGTGTGTGTACAGGTATAAGGGAAGTACCTACTCTGTTGCGTGTATATATATATATATATCTACCTGCGTATTTATACCCATACAATGTATATAGGATAGGTATAATCACGCGGCACGTGCAATGCGCGCCCGCAAAGTCGTCGCGTGATCTTATCTATGATAATGCACGGGCGCGTGGACGAATGCATCAGCATACACAGTGACTGTCTCCCCTACGCAGCTGTATATATACGCGAGGGTTGGTGGGGTTGGTTGCGACATCGCACGCGTGTACTTGCCTGTCTCATTTTGGGATTTGCGTGTGCGTATATGTAGGTATATACTCTGCAATTTGCTCGCAGATTGTTGATCAAGCCTGTATCTGTGCAGTCTTGTACAACAAACAGGTATACATATATATACGGCAACTGAATCACGCGCCCCGTTTCCTGTCCTTCTGGTCGAGCAAATTGTTGGCTCGCACAATTCACTGAATATTTAGCTGTCCGAAGAAATAATGAGCACAGTTTCCTTACAGAAGGCGAAAACCTCGATTTTTTTATTGAAAATCAATAAATCCCTTTGAAAAGGTAAAGCGCACATTGCCGCATTTGCAATTTGCAAGGTTTATCCTGCGAAGGTGGCTCTATGTGTTTGTATAAACACCGATTAAACGGACAAATGTTAATTCAATCATGTGATAAATAAAACTTTTGTGTTAAAAATTACGTTTCCCCGTCAAAATTTTTCATATATGTATACCTACATACATGTACTGCAGATTTTCATGTCGTATATTACGAAATGATGATTAACTTTTTCATCAAATTTCAGCCTATGGGAATTAACCCTTGTTTTATTACACAATAGTCATATTTAAATACTATTAAAAACCACGCATAATATAATACAGGTAACATGAAAATATAGAAAATTTCCAGCACACAAAAATCACACCTCTCTTTTTCTCCCCCCTAGGTTATATAAGATTATCAAATATTGTAGCAATATTTTTTACCATATCAATCACCGTAAAATAAATCCGCGTGAATAACCGCAGGCGCACGGTTCCACCACCTTGCGTAGGATGTACCTATATAAACATGATCGAAAATAGAAACGGCGCTTAGCATCTTACAGTTCAAACATCGATGTGACGGGTTATCGAAAGCGACACCATGTACGTGTGCATAATGATTAAGTATTTTCTGTGTATACCTTTACCCTGATACTATATTCACGCGTACATGTTGTTGCTGGAGCACGGATGTATTTTTATAAAGCGAGACGTGAACGAGTCCGCATGTAACATATATAATTGGACGGTCGAGCAAAAGGTTGTCGACACTCATCAAATGTTTGTCACCGTTTGTTGTAAGACACGATTGGGCTAGTATGAGATAGCCGCATGTTCTTTCACACAAAAGAGTTTTCTCCTGATCAGTTGAACGGAACCCCTCAAGCTTGTTGTTTGCACCAAAGGGCAAAGTTAACCAAACGAATCGAAGCTCTTTGCCAATTAAAAAAAACCCCAGTCTCGTTGGGGTCGATAGGAATTTACGAAAAAAATTTTCCCAAGCCACGGGCATCAGCCGTGAAACACAAAGACAAATATATACCCAAAGCAAAACCCCTCGATGAAAGGAACAAAGCCCCAATAAAATCTTCAGACGATTCCGCACAATTGGCCCCCCCCCTCCCCCATCCCCCATCAATGTGCTTCGTTATCGCGACCAAAAGATCCGTGCACCATGCAAGTATATATGTATATACCTTGGAGCTTGCACAGAGATTGGCAAGTCCTCTCTTATCTCCGCATCCTTTGGCCCACAATCTCTTTTTCCCGCAATTGAAATCTCCGCGCGCAAGTGCAGCTTGCTCGATATATCGTATACGCGTATACATACCATTCGCACACAGGGGGGTTGGACTCAAAAATCTACCCTTCACCTCACACGCAACTTATACATATATATGTATATATGCTTGTATATTTTAACCATATACACATACGCGTCTTATCTCGTCTTCGTTGGCATTCGATCGCTGCTAATCGGACAGATGGTTTGGCTTGGCTTACGGTACACCCAAGTGTTATTATTGTCATACGCACTGCGTAGCTTTACGTATAAGCAGCAGGGACCGAGATAAACAATAATTGGGTAATAGCGTTGTCCGAGAGGGGGGGTGGTGAAAGAGGGAGGGAGAAGAGAGAGAGAGAGTAAAGAAAGTTGAGATCCTTGTATATGTGTGTATAATCAAAAAAAAAAAAAAAAAAAAAAAGAAAAGAAAATGCGTCCGAGGTAAGGGAAGGAGGGTCGTGCCTGCTGCTGCTTGTACGAGTTCATCGACAGATTGCCGTGCTTGCTTGTGTATCATGAACATTGATATTGATGCATCATACACGTGTACACGTTTTTATCTTATTGATTAACGGTGAAGATACGATGGGGACGCACAAAGCAATCCCGAGATTTTAGCCACCAGCAGCAGCGGATCTGTCCGTAATGTAGCGCCAAGTTTTTATTTTTCATCTTTTACCAAAAGGTGGTTTATCTTGTACCAAAAACTCGAATTGAACAATTTCACTTGTTGCCCAGGTACAGTTTGCTAATCGCATGAAAAAAAAATAAAAATAGTATACACCCCAGAGCCTATACCGTATATACCGCAGCGCATAAACATACAAGTATACAGCTAATCCTCGCGAATTGAAAAATCCAAGCTCTCGATACGTGAGTATAGTAACGCTTCCGTGCACATGATGTATATATTATATACTTATATACATCCACGGGTCAGAAACGCATCTGTGCGTGCATAACACAAACAAGTGGGCGCATATGTATACGTGTATGTAGAGCAGCCGAGATCGGATGATGCGGGCACGCGACCGCGCCGTGACAATGAAAAACTCAAAGGCACGCGTTATATAGGCATTGGGTATGTATGTACTTGCTCTTGGGCGCACTTGTGTATTCGCGTATGAAATTTTTCGTGCGCCGATTGTTCGGTAGTGGTCGGGGGGGGGAAGGGGGAGGTTTTCGAGCTTCGGTGGACGAAAAGTGGCGGAACGCGCAATTGAATCGGCCGTCGAGCAAAAGCGAGCTCTCTCGAGTCCCGCCCTCATCCGCGTGGACCAAGTATGCAACAACCCCCTGGTCTATTGTGTACCATAACCGGGTGAAGGAAAAAAAAAGAAAAAAAAAAAGAAAAAAGAAGTCATGTGCACACACCGTTGGATCGACGCTCTGCTATACTCTTGGTGATGAATCAACTATTATTATTATTATTATGATCATCGTCGCCAATATTATATACATATGTACCTACTACAATTATACGAGGTGGGCGGAATCGCCCGTTGTACCCCCGCGCACAATATAGCATAGAAACATCCCCCTTTGGAAAAGACTTAATTCGATCTCACCGGCGATTATCGTCGTGTTCACTTGTAAGCTCGCTCGAGTGTGCCAAATCGATAATCTGCATTTATATTTATCCTCCAGCGCTCGGAGATTGTTGTATACATGCATACACACGTAATTTATGTACTAGGTGTGGATGGGTAAAAATCACCACTGCCTGCACGGCTACTATATGTTATGGCTAACTTGGAAAAAAAAAAAAAAAAAAAAAAAATAGTTTTCCGCCCACGGGTGGTTTTTGGAGGCTGGTACTTCCTCGGGCGAAAAAGCAGTTTTCCGGAACTCGTTTGAAAAGTCTCCTTTACGAACCTCGTTACGTCCCTCGCCTTCGGCTCGGGCCGCAAACCTCTCAGTTCGCAAACAAAGACTTTTCAAACGAGTATCGGAAAACTACTATTCCTCCCTTGGCAAGAGTACGAGTAAATTTAAAGATGTAAATGTACAGGGGGGAAAAAAAACAACCAAACAATCGTGCAAAGGTGCAATCACGAGACGACAGTAGGTATATATCGCATCGGCGACAAAAAGTTTTTGCCCTCGCGTTACGATACTACACATATACGCCACGTGGCGCGTGCATAGTACTCGTGATTAATTTATCACCCGGTTGATATTTCACTACGCATACTTTTGCGCTCGATTTGAGCACTGCTCGTCATCGACAGCTCGCTTTCCGATGACACCACATTGTTGTCGTTGCTGTACCTCTTTTGCTCTCTCGCTGCATGATTTTATTAATAGAACCGCGGCAAGCCGTTTCGTGTACCCATTTATAATGCATCAGACTGGTGCATACTCGGTTCGTCTATGGTGCATTGAGCCGTAAATGTATTATCGCGCTACCAGTTGTTGGTGCATGTGCACGCGAGCTGATGTTTGTAATGGTGTATTATTCATTAACGATATTCCACCAAGTATATTTTGAATGATCGATCTCGTGCGCCCCACGTCTTATAGGTGACCGATAAATTAATTAATTGCCGAGAGAACATTCATTTTTAAACGTATAAGTAAATGACGCATTGTCACCTACGTTTATCAATATACCTCACATCAATGTCGCTGCTTTGCATGAAAAAGCCCACCTGTAAAAGCTAATGCGAACAATACACCCAAATTTTCTCGTTGTAAACAAGTAAAAGTCAGAGTAAACACTTTATTGAATTTGTCTTTTTATTTTATCATATCCTGTCAGCTCTGGTTTTGCATCTCCCATATGTACACAGTAGTACAACCAAACAAACCGTCAGACCTCATTAATTATGGATAAGGTATAAAAAAAAAAAATCAAGTTGTCCTGTAATGAGAGGGACAAGTTCTCCTCGTCGGTTCTCCTGGCAAGCGCACCATCACCGGTTAACCCCTCGAAATGAGTGCGCTCGCGAACGAAATACATTTTTCTCGATTCGATAGGTCACGCGCATAGGCACCAATTCCTCCCTGGCCCCTTATCAAGTTGCAAGGCATGCCACAATGCCAGCCAGCAGTCAGTCTTCCACTCGACTCCCTTGTCTTTCTTTTTTTTCACGGTATACATACATACATGTTTTATTCCAACGTATCCGTCGTTCGCCTATGCACACGCACGGGGGTGTCGCGCCACAGGAGGCGGGCCACTTACGCATCTGTCCACCGCTGCCCCACACTGCACATTTACACCCCGCCACCCACCACCAGCAACGGTGGAGGCCTCATACCGCGACCGAATCCACACACGTATATTGTACACAAAGACGCTCAATGTTCACGCCATGTACCGCAGCACCGGCAGGGGGTTCGGATGAGAAAGAATGCGCGCACCGAGTATAGGGATGAGGGGGGGGTGGTGGTGGTCCGATTGAGACATTCTCGAATACGCATAACACGCACAATGTATATATAGTCCGGAGGCTTACAGGCGGGTAGCCGCCCGCGCTATTTCACGGGTTAATATACTCACGACCGAGGCCTCGCTCTCGCGCCATCACGAGTTTGCTTATTTACGAGGGAGTATACGTACAAAGGCCGTGTGTTCATCCCGCTGAGCGTCTTTGATAAACGGGTGATTGGCCCGGACAATTAGTTCGGTGTGCTACCGTCCAGTGATTATATGATCTTTTCGACTTTAGAGTCGAACAGTCGGCGTTACCGCGAGTGCGTATATTTGCGGTACATTACTATACTCGAAATTACTACGTGCAGTTTCCCCCCCCCCCCCTCGGTTACCGCGTAAGAGCATGTAGATTGTAGGTACACATTATGTGAGAGAGAGAGAGAGAGAAGGAAAAAAATCGATGGCGACCCGTTTAAGGATTCAGAGCAGCGGTGTGGAGAGAAAAAAAAATAGATGTCGAAGCATACGTGCCCCGCTTGAAATTACCAAGTGTATACGTAGACACATTTGTGCCGGTATCCTCGGAATTTTTAATCCGCCCGCAGATGATATACCTGTGCCAATGGGCATTGTATACGCATGTACCCATGGTGTAGGGTGTAGGTATTTATACACACATTAAGCGGGCCGCCCAGTCCTCCCGGGAGTGGCTTGACAAAGGAAACGAAGAATAAGAAGAAACTCTCGTGGAGGAGCTATACGATTTTTATCGCGTCCCTTTTGGGTAAATTATAGGGGCACTCGTACGGCCTCGCGTGCACCGTTGATGACCCAATCTCTCGGGTAGCTATACTATATATACATATATACCGTGCCTAGAGTGTCTATACCTCCTCGGATGAGAGCACTACTTGTGGAATTCACTTTTTCTCGGCCAGCGTTTTTCAAAGTGCCCATATCACAGCCTTCTTTACCTACTCGGTGACGCAATCATACGGGTGCGTAGGTATACTTATATACGTGAGAATACGAGAAACGTACGCGCTCACCTGCGGGTCGATCATTGCTCCGGACGTTTAAATTCGTCGTTGGATGGAAATTAATCCGTCCGGCCCTTCGTTTTTTTTTTTTTTTTTTTTCCTTCCGATCCTCGACTCGGTTTTTTCCCACACTCCAGCGATACTTGAGCATGCGTTGTCACTTGCTTCGATCGACTGCAAGTATATTACCATTTTAATCGGCAAAATCGTCAATTACCTATCACTACAATTCAAACATTACATATATTTACTTTTTCCTCGATTTTTTCACGGTAATTTTGGTGTCATTTTTCAAGGATGATAAAGTCTTCTGTGATGTCATTTTTCGTCTCGGTGCTCTGCCTCGTCGGCCTTACAAGTATATTTTATACCTGCAGCAATGGCTTCTCGACGGGAGTATTAAAAATTAAGTCTCGCTACTTCGACTCCGTGGACACCGAAATTGCCGCAAAGTTGTATATAATATGTGTGCGTGTGTATGTATATATGTATACGTCATACACAACTATGACGAAGCGAGTCTATTGCCCAGATGCTTGCAAGCAAGAGTATTATAATGCGCGTGTACATCTATATATACATATTATATGTATATAATATAAGCGTAGCGAGAGAAAGAGAAACTTTTATGGGCAATAATTACCCGCTCGCCGGAACTTAATTGGCATACCTCGCCCCGTCGTTCGCCGGCGATTATTTTGCACTCGAGATTCCTCGTCCGCTTTCTCTCTCTCTCTCTCTCTCTTTTGCCCGGGTGCTCGTGGTAATAAATTTTTGATACGCCGGGAGAACGCGAGTTCTCGCAGCTCGACATTTTTATTAAAATTCAACTTCCTTCTTCGCCCCCTGCCCCGTACAAAATATCATTTTTCCAACTTTCGCAGAGTGGGCTTTGAATAATTTTCACTATTGCCATTTTTATTAAAACTAATTTTTTTTTATTTTCATCCCCGTTCCTCAATTCACATGTATATACATAAAAAAAAAACAATAAATTTAACAAGTTTAGCAATTGGTCGCAGCCTGAACCAGAGAAAACGAAATACGATGAATCGGTGAATCGGTCACCATCCGTACACCCGAATCGACTGACCAGATGACCGTATAGACTCTCCGAATAACAGAAGCAAAAGGAAGCCCCACTGTCCAAAAGTGCCTTTTTACATGAAACTTTGTAAACGAGTCCCCCTAAAAAAAATAACATCGCCTCTCGCCTTTGGTTCATCCTCTCGGTCCACACGCGCGGTACAGGAGGATTTTATATATACATGTCCAATTAACCCCGTGTATGTATAAGCGTATGGGATGTACATATACATACGTGTATAATTATTATGAAAAACCGAAGCCCCGCCGCACCACCTCCGGCCGATATATATATTACTCCCATACCCATCCATCCGTGCCTATCTGTCCATCCACCTCTCTCGGGAAGTAGAAATGGCACTTGTACGACGTCCTGTGAGCGTATGTATAGGTATACGCGCAGGGACACGCTGGATTACTTTACGTCCGCAAGGGCTGCGGGCTCCAAGAGAGAGAGAGCCTACGGCAGCTGCTTTCGCGGCAGAGCTATAAGAGCGAGAGGGTGCAGGCGGGAGCCGGAAGAGCAGAGACCGCGACACTTCCTTCCTGATGATGGCTATACACGGACAACTCTGTGTGTGTGTGTGTGTGTGTACATACACGCGCGCCGGACGCGTGCCACGCAAAGCCCCACGTGTACCCTATATACTGTATCGGTGCAATGCTTGCCTTGCAGGGGTATATATATTATCCTTTTTTTTCGCGTGCATGTCCATGTATACGCACCCCCACTGCCGGCGGCTTCCTTTTTCTCTTCAGTTTTTGGGTTTTTTTTTTTTTTTTTTTTTTTCCTTTGTCGCTGGCTGGGTTGTTTCCTCGATTGGCGGACGCGAGGTGGTATCGATGACGATGAAGGCTGGGGAATGAATTGCCGATCGATCGGCACGCGGATATCGATATACGTCGTCGGCGACACAGCGTACGAGGACGATAATAAATGTTAAAAAACAAACAAACGATATACGATGTATAAGGGATGTGTGTAAACATTGTTTTCTTTTGTTTTGTTTTGTTTTGTGCAGTATATCGTAGGTATAGACGGTATATATATCTTTTTTTATCGGTTACTTTTACCTTTTCATAAACGCATGTACAAATGAAAAGAGCTTAGATATAGTATTTAAAATGTTAATCGTGTTGAATAAACAATTATTTGGCGTGTATACACGTAGTAGTAGAGTCGGAAATGTTTTCATACCTACCCCCGGCTCTTAAAGGATTTCCGACAACATCTGCGGAGCTGTAAGAGATAAGCGTAAGGATTTCCTCAAAAAAAAAAAAAAAATGAAAAGCTGTCAGCCTATATATAGTCGGGGTGCACCCACATATGTTCCCCACAAGTACCGTAAAACACCTCGACGGGGAATTAAGGATTAACCTGTACCTGTATACGAGTAAGGATATATACACCATATACATGCACTCGCGGCAACGCAGGAGCGGTAAACTTTCTTGGAAGCGCGCAAGTTCGTGTGCGTACAACATGCGATAAGTACCTTATATATAATACGCTTGTGTACATATTTATGTATGTATATACATGTGTGTGTGTGTGTGTGTGTGCGTGTGCGAGAGTGTACCTATATAATAATATAATATGTACCCTCAAATCGAGAAACCTGCAAAGCGTGTGCGTAACGTGTACGTGTTCACCTGTGCTGCAGCGCACGCTTATTTAAAATAGGTATACACACAGGTACCTATACATTACGTAGTTACGCAGCGCGTGACCTGCCTCTCCTGGAACGACAGATGTACGCCAAATGCCTCTTTTAAATTTTCTCCCACTTTTTGCCGACTATAAAGTTACTGTTTTTTTTTTTTTTTTCCTTCTTTTTCTTTCTCGTAGCTTTGTAAAATAAAAAAAATAAAACCTTACTTAAAAGTTAAATACCTCCATAACTGGGTGTATTTTATGCAACTTGTCATCAATCAATCAAATCTTAAAAGAAACTGGCATTTGCGGCGTTGATATTCCTTATATTGGATATTGATTAACACTGATCCTTTTGGAATTCAAACACAATCCATCAACTGCCAAGTCAACAGATTTCAGTACAGTTTTTGTTTGGACGTAAAAACGAAAATACCCAACGCATAAAATTGTACACAAGATGAGCCAAAGAGGAGAAAGAAGAGATAATAAGACACCGAAACGCCTATATATATATATATATATACCGCATGTCCAAGGATGAACCACCTGTGCCATAATGTGTATTGTAGCGCTGATGCATCGTGGTGACCCCCTGCCACACAATATACTACCCGATCATTAACACGGTATAGGCAAAAGTACTTGATTCCCCAAACCCTCGTACACTGCACTGCACGTATACGTGTGTGCGTGGGTAATGATATGCACTAGCTGTATAGGTGTACTTGCACCACCCTCTAATTCTTTTTGCCCCCGGGGCTAGTGCACGTACAACAACAACAGCAGCGACATGGACGAAACAAGAGAGAACAAGTAGGTATATGGAGAGAGCGAGAGAACGATAAGGAGAGAAGAGAAAAAAAAAAGCGAGCATAAAAGAGTCCGGAGAAAACGCAGAGTGGAGTACTGTAACAGCTAGTACAGCGGGGGCCGGCTCGCGTGTATATACTCTGCGTAATAATAATCCTTATTGAATCGCCTCCGTGTGTCCCAGTGTATACATATATATATATATATATATGTATGCGAGAGTGTGACAGATGGGCAGAGAATAGAGAGAAGGCCGTGTATATATATATATAGGCTCCGATAGATGGAATATTAGGTCCCGCATGTCATCGTCAAGCCCCTCCCTCTCCGCGGATATGAGTCCTTTTCCGTCGCTAAACTCTCTCTGTCTCTCGGGCTCTTGTGCTCGGTTTTTTCATCCTTTCTTTTTTTTTTTTTCTGCTTTTCATCAATGTACCCTTTTCGTATACATTCGTTACCCACACTTTTGCCAACTCCGAGATTCGGTGCTTTCGTAACTATATAATATTTCATGCACCATAATTATTAAATTAACATTAATATGGTGTGTAATGCATGATAGTGTCCCTCGTTCATTTTTAACACCAACGCAATGAACAATGCATCGATGGGAATATACTTGGCTGATGATTACTGAAACTTTGATGTACATCCTACGACAGCCGGCACGTCACCTGTAACTATAGGCACACATAACGCATGCACTGGCGCGTACATACACGAGCATATAATATACAGGGTGTATATCGTCACGATCGATTCACCTGTACTTACAGGTACACACTGCAATTTCTCAATCTCAACAGAGTCCGGAGGTGGCAACTATCACACGGCTCTTCTTCTTCGTCTTCTACTCTTTGTACAAGCGTTGCCCAACTTGATCTTTTTTTTTTTTTTTTACCTTTAATATTCATTCCGAGCAAATGTCAAAGGACGCGAGTCTTATTATTTATCGTATACAATTTTTCTCATAAATATATTTATGTAATAGCTGCTTTTTATCCGCGTACGCGAACGAGAAACTACAGAGGATAATATACAGAGGAAAGTAAAAAAAAAGGTAATAAGCAGAGAGACGTGCACGGTGCATATTCTTCTTTTTATTGACATTCTTATGATTATCCGTGCGGAGCAATGAAAAAAAAAAAAAAAAAAAAGGTAGCTCCATTGTCGAGTCAACTTTATATACACACACACGTACCTGCTCGACTACAGTCCACTATATATGTCAATTATTGAAAGACGGGCTATACATAGAGGGATGTATTGGCAACGCGCGGGAGGAAACCCGTGCATCGTATACCTGCAGAGGAAGAAAGTTGTCATCAGGTGGAGTGCAAAAGTATATATATATATTATGCAACAAAGAGATAAAGCGCTGAGGGGATCGAGGCGATCATTGATTGTAACGATGTTGCGTAATCGATACATGTATACCGTTAGACCCGACAGATGACGTCCCAGGGATCCCTTGAAAGAGAAAGAAATTATAAGCCAAAGAAGTCGGAAAAAGCTCAAGTGGGGCATAAGCGCGGAGGGAACAGACGGAGAGGGCACAATTTAACACCGGCAGCTTCGGCTGTATAGAGTTTCGGAGAGACTCGAGGCGCTGGAGGTGAAGAGAAAAAATTAAAAAAACCAGGAGGAGGAGGAGGAAGGGGCTTCTGGATGTTCGTTGGCCACGCGCTCCCGCTATCCGGTTACCTATACTAATACTCTCGCTCGTGACTTTCTCCCTGCATGGGAACAGCTTGTCGATTAATTATCTCTCGGGACACCGGTGGTGTACGGGTACCTTGGCTGTCGTCCCGTATCGGAGCACTGAACCAAAGACTGTACGACGATCCGAGGCGCGTCCCAGCCATTAATACATCTCTGATTAGGTCACGCATGTTGGGGTGGATTCGATATTTTTTCGGCCAACGGAGGATCTTCTTCGGCGTTATATCATATTAACCGAGGCCGCTCATCCGTTTTATCGAAATCAAATTTCTCGGTACGCCCGCGCAATGCTAATCACGTACCACATTTTACGGGGTGTGTGTGTGTGTGTATGACTTTTTTTTAAAACATACCTGTTGGTATAGAGGGATGCACGAGCGTGGATATAGGTGTACATATATACACTCCTCGATTGCCAAGTCTATATTCGTATACACGATTTGTCCACGCGAACCCGTTCGATCGATAATTTGCTATTTCCACGTTTGTTACTTATTCCTCTTCCTCTTTTTCTTTTTGTTCTTCCTACGCCGAAAACTCGAAATTATTCATCAATGTGCACGTGACACGTGTATACCCATCGCATCAAAAAATAACTGTCGCGTGTACAAACAAACACCACTTATTTGTATGTATGATATGCAAAAAGGGTTATTGGATTGAAAATTTCCATGGCGTTTTTCACCTCCTGGTGTGAGTATACAGTTGCGCTGTTGGTATTATTTCGGCCTCTATTTTTCCACGATAATCTGTAAGGATCGACTAAAATCTGTTGAACAAACCCTTTATAATCGTAAGACGGTACAACAAAGCCCGTGCAAATTACCAAGCAAACGCGTGCGGCCGATTAAAAGTGACGACGATAAGGGCAAATCTAAAGAATCTTACGTTGAGTTGCGTATACATATAATATATTAGGTGCTGCGAGGGTGTGCCATGCATGTGTCGGCAAACAGAGCGAATAAGGGCGTAATTCAGGTAATTGTCACATCAGAGTATACATAGGTAGAAGAGCGCGTTTGTGCTCGGGTCTTTCTTCCTTTCTTTCATTCTCGCGCGTAGTCGTCGTCGAAAATTGCCCTTCCCCCCCCCCCCCGCGCTACGTGTTTCATATATGTATCGCACAATCCACGTATTTGCTAAACTGTATAAGTACTGCCGGCGCGTACAGCGCAAGTATTACGGTGTCACAGCTTCCCCACTCACCTGTCATTCAACTGTCGCGCGAAAGCTTCGCACGTTTTATATACGTGTGTACAACCAACACCCACCCCACGCGCGACAAATGCAGCTCGACACGCTCGGCAGATGTATAGGATATAGGTGATGCTTTCGAGCTGAGACAATCCCGGTGCTGTGCCTCGGTTCTATTATACCTTGTGCCGGCTTAATTGATACCGTGTGTCGCTCCGTTCCCACTGTCTTTCTTCTTGTCTAATTGGTATTGGTTTTTGGGAGAAAAGAGCACGTCTCTCTCTCTCTCTACACATGCAGTTAATTGTATACTGCTGGGATTTTTTTTAGATTTCCTCCTGTTTGAGAGTAATACCTATAGGTATGCACCTAATGAACCCACATTGCGAGAATCGGCTGTTGTTTGCTCATGGTCCGTAAGGGAAAAAAAAAAATTCTTTTTTTAACATTAGAAGGGGTAGTTTATTAATCGAGCTGTCAAAGTATCGTCATAAATAAGCGAAAGCACCTTGTATACGTTTGCCGTACGTTTTCCATCCAAATAATAGATAATTGTCAAAACAAGGACAGGCATACAGGCACAATAGCAGGAGCACGATCGAAAACGTGTGCGCCCGCGATTCCCACGCATCGGAAGTACGGGGTACAGTAACAAAACGCTGATCTCCATTCGTATACCTATAGATGCACACGCACGCACCTACACGTAGATACAGTGGACAGCGAGAGACAGTTAGGGGTTGAAGTGGTGGGTTTTATTGGCCGTTCCCATAGGAAAAATGTAATAATGGGTTGACGATCGGCGCGCACGTATAGGTATTACACATTATTATATATACGGTTACACGCGCGTTACGCTTATACCCCCCACGATGCAACGAAAAACCCCCACTCGACCTATATATGTATACATATACATATGTATTTGCTGCACTTTTGTTCCTTCGCCCATTATTTCTCCGATGTGTTATATAACGCATAACCCACCACCGTACCGTATATACCTTTTGTACATATATACACGCATATGTCGCTCGTGCAGTTTTTCCGCCAATGGCCTCGAGCGCCAAATGGCGATGCAAAAGTCTGCTGTTTTGCTGCTGAATGTATAGTGGAATAAAAAAAAAGTTTTACCGCGAGCTGTGTAATTTTCTTCCTTCGGTGTTCAATAATTTGGCTGTGGACGTTTTTTTTCCTCAGGGGAAAGCTGCTGCACCGAGGGGGTGTTACTTGAGTATATGGACATACAAGTACCATACGCGGACAGAGCGGTCTGGTGCTCTGGAATCAATGTTATTATGATAAATGAGGGTGTAGGGGGTCGGAGGTCCTTGCTCTATAGGGAGATAATAGCTTCGCCGCTACGTTCTCATGGTGTATAACGTGCGGTGACTATATTTTTCGAGCAAGTGATTTTTTTTTTTTTTTTTTCTTTTCCCCCGACAGTTGCTCGTATACGCGTATATCATTGTCCTTCCGGATGATCTATTATTCATCGCTTGTACTTTCGTCCCGTGCCCACGAGCTCGGCCAATTGACGCTGCACGAGAAGCACCTCTCACCTCGCGGATCACGTTTGTTGGGAACGAAAATTTACCCGCGACGCGCTCTCTGCTCCCTCAGAGACAGGACAAAGTTATGTCTACATACGCACATGCACGGTATATATCATATACCTATACACCTATCGCCCAATACACAGACAATTAACCCTCGGAGCGAAGAGAGCCCTCTTGTTCTTTCCACTTTGTTTTCCGGTGAGCGAACAAGTTCGCTAGAATTCCCCACCCTCAAACGCACAACACCCTCTGTCTCTATATAATATATATATACACAAGAGAGAGGCTCGCGCACGACACACATACATATATATACATACCTACATTTATAAGAGTACCTATTATATTATACCTATATATACGACATAATAGAGAGTGAAAGTGAGAGCTTTGTATGTGAGAGAGGGTTGCCAAGAGGAGGCCGAGGGAGGGCGCGAAACGCAATGACGAGTCTGATGTATGTGGGGGAGGGGGGACAACCTGTTGCGCGGTGCCCCATTAGTTCGCCCTCGCGCCTCATGGCTATTGTATAGTACAGCACACCCCTTTGCGTATGTAAGTACACCACATGCTCCTCTTCCTCCTATGTACTCTGCTTCTCTCGCTAAATGCGCCAAGCTCTCATACCCGTCTAAACGGGCTCTTTGTTGTTTATATACTTACATAGGTACTTCTGTGATCGGAACGGAGATACACTCATGTGCACAAGTTGTGTCTAGTGCGGGCTCAGTGTCTTCGGTTGCAGCGAAATTTCTCGAGTTTTGACTATAGCTTCAATAAGAAAAATAATAATAATAGTAACTTCATGTTAAGGGTTTCCCCGTCGACCTATATTAACAATGACGAAAAGTGCAGCCTGTGTACATCCGAGAACCCCGCATCATCATCATTATTATTATTATTATTATTATTATTATTATTATTATTATTATCATTATTATTATAATTATTATTACTATCATTAGTTATTATTTATCATTTTACCATTAAATTTTAATGTTACTTTAATGAGATAATGGAAGAAATTTGTACTTTATTCGTGACGCATTGTATAATTATACATATATCACATATTTATCAAAGTTCAGTGATAACAATAATTTCCGAGTAGTACCTATTATTATCAAATTACTGCCTGATAAGCAACACGATGACTTGAGTTGTCTACAAATTTCCAACCTTGTAACCAGTGATGTAATAATTTAAACTTATAATTATATACTTGATGATAATAGGTACTAATTGGTTATTGTTATCAGTAAATGGCGAGACACAAATGTGATATGCTTAATGCGTTACGAATGGAGTTTGTGTTTATTTTTGTTTCAATATTCCAATTAAACTTACATTAAAATGAAACGATAAAATAACAATAACACGGTGCCCCTCGAATGCACACACAATATAGTTACCGTCATTGCTGATATTATATCGACGAGGTACTCAAAGTTAGTGAGTCTTGGAACAATGGAAGTTAAAAAATTTTTTTTGTCTCTTCGGATTTACAATTGGTTTAAAAATTGTTCAGCACCAAAAATATACGATTGCACTTGAAAAATAGGAGACTGAAAGTTCCCCTGAGGAGCATTACATAAAAAGAACAAAAAGAAAAGACTTATCAATTGCTGACTCGAATGAACGTTTGCTTATCAAAGATCAAAACCCACAATTTATCAAACCGCATGCTCGTGCAGTGCCCCATCACGAAAAAAAGCCAATTCAGTATTAGTATGCAAAAACACGCGTATACAAGTGTATCCATACGCTTGCATATACATGTACGTATAAAATTCATAGGTATATATAACGTGCGAAAATAATCTGTAGCGCTCGCACTTTGTATCTTCCCCTTTGCCACTCAACCGCGTGTACATGTAGTCCCACGAGTAGCGAACAAAAAGAAAAAAAACAATAACGCATTGTTTTCCGGAGAAGATCGTGACCATCGGCAATGGCTCTTCTTGGTAGTACGTGCATTGCATTGGATACATACATAGACGAGCACTGGAATACCGGAACAATATATATATAATACGTCGGCGGCGCCGATCGGATCTCCTCTTACCCTTTTGGTCCTCGAGAGCGCCACTCGTCCCTGTCGTCGTGGGAAATCGGAAGCGCACCAGTTCCGAGAGGAAGACACATCCGAGCGAGGCGTTGCGTCATCGAGGGTCGCTGTTACGTCTTTTTTTTTCTTTGGTTTTTCGAGATTGACGCGTTTCCGATGTGTTGGTACGCGCGATACGTTTGTTCATCCGATCAATCGTTTGTTCTGAGTTGTTTTAGTAATAACAAAATTTAAAAAGAATTTTTTTCGTGTATTTATTTGGTAGTAGTTATAAAAAATTATGTCGACGGGTTATCGCAATTATAGCTCTGCTGTAATGGATATCCTAATGTTTTTTAATCCATCTAAACTCGGAAACCTTTGAGTTTGATGATGCCCAGGCTAATATTCTAACTCCATCTCAAATGACATAAAATTACTTGTATACAACATCATTTCCATAATACCAACAATACCAAAAGAAAAGCTCGATGTGCCATGAAAAACTACTTGTTTTCGGCAGTGGTTCCCTCACATCTTTTATCTTTGGACTTTTCGGAGATTTCAACGTTTGCACACATGTACTCTGGTTTACAATCGTCGATTAAAACTTTCCGCGAGGATCTCGTTAAAACTTTACATCACCAAAAGACCCGAGTTTTCGAGCGAAAGTAAAAAAAAAAAAAAAAATAATAATAATAATAATAATAAAAAAAATTACGCTTTGTCTTTGAGCCGAAAACAAAAGCGAAAAATAGCTTCCTCGTAACTTATAAAAAAGTCAGATGGATCCCGCGAACTGCTCTGTCAAAAATAAGCACCACGTGTACCTGAGCGACAGCCGATGCGTATAGGAGAATCAAAGTGTTTATTAAATACGAGTGGCAAAGTTCCCAGTACATCCCCTCCCCCAAAACTCACGATACGCAAAGATCCATTTATAATTCAAGACGGGCCACAAAAAAACAAAAAAAATAGACAAAGAAAAAAAGAAAAAAAAAAAATAGAAAAAACAGATCAAGCCCACGTTTGCGTTCAGCAACAATAGTCCTGCTCTCTCTTTTCCACATGTAATTGCTCTCGAAAGCAATTACGCGCACAAAACGCTCCTTCTCCCGCTGCCCCTCGCCCCCGCAATTTCCATGTATACAGCAAACCTTTGCGCTCCTTTCCCCGGCCCTCTTCCCTTCTATCGTTTTTACACAGGTAAATATTTCCCTTTTTTTTCCCCCAGAGAAAAACAGAGGTACACACGCGCATGATATAGCCAACAAACTAGTCCCGATGCATTATTTACAACAAAGCGTCTCGTAACGCTGTACGTATACCTCGTGACTCGACCACTTTACTTTTTTTTCTTCTTCTCATTCTCTCCTGGGGGGGGGGGGAGTTTCTAACCGCCCGGACAAACGCGTGCGGGCTTTTTTATTTCATTGACACGCGCGTGGATGGAGAGAGAGTACATCTTCTTATTTGCTTCGCTTTCCACTTTGAAGAGACGGTGAAAAAAAAAAAAAAAGAGAGGAGGAGGGAGGGAAACCTAATAAGCAGATGCCATGACTCGTCGATTAAACGGCCTATGTGTGCATAGAGTTATTCGATTACATTGTTACATGATATATACCTATATACCCTGCGCCCACAGTTGAGAGGCATATGCGTTACATATATACATGCAGACATGACTGCACGCTGGGACATGCGGGAGGATAATTACTATATGCGCTCCTCGCGGGATATGTACAAAGAAATCGATGAAGCAATCATCCAAGGACACATTTTTAGTTAGTTGGTTACATATTGTAAATCGATTGTACTGAAGCAGCAATTCAACAGGATTCGTTGCCCCGACTTCTTACGTGACGGTCAAAAATATAGTCTAGAGCCAAGGTATTTATACTTTTTCCGTAGGCACGCCAACAATACCCCAATTTCTAAATACGCGAAAGGACGAGTGTCTCACGTTCGCCATCAGTCAATGACCCCCCCCCTTTGGCCTAATCAGAGAGGGAATTCGTCGGGATGTGGAGTATCTGTACCTCATACAATGGCGTACAATGACAAAGAAAACAAAATAAAAGAGAAAACCTGCGACACGATACATCGAAATAGTCATAATGTGTATATACTTATACCTCTGTTGTACCTCTGCAGCTGTGTTTGAGGTGACAGCGTCTACATGCCGAATATAACAACGTGTATTCTACAACCGCGTATATTTAAATATATATGTATACATATACACACGCACGGGGGTATAGATTCATCGGTATATAAGCGATCGGTCGGTCGAGTTGTTCGATTCGAGACGCATTGTTGTGCGCGGGGCGCGTGCTCCTTGTCCTCCGGCACGTGCCCATCGCCTATACATACATACAGATATTATATTCAAGTACCAATACATAATATGTATATATACCTAAAAGAGGGCCGCGTACACCTACTACATATGTATATATATATATTATATGAAAGAATGAAAGCAGGTAATATTATGGTGTAGTAGGCGGATGAGTAGCTGTACAACAGGAGGGGCACGATCCATCAGGAAGCAAAGGGCCAAGGGAGGGGTGGAAGGAAGCGCGCTCCGTTATAGTATACCTTCGTATACGTGTAGATACACCGTCACCTTTGAGAGTGACTCGACAGAAGAATATAAAAAAAAAAAAAAAAAAAAACAGGGGGAGAGTGGGTGGCTGATGATGCAGAGCTCCAGGTGCGCGAGAGCCATGTACCTCGAGGGGCCGTCTGAGGAGTTTAAGGAGCTAAGGATTAAATTTCCCCGTATATACATATACCTATACGTCCGATGCGTCGTTCGTGGCTTCGTGAAGGGCCTCCTCCTCCTCCTCCTCCTCCTCTTCTTATTCTTATTGCGTACCTATATGTATACACACCCCGTTATGGTTAAATTCCTCTTCTTCGGGCTCAATACTCGAAGATCGGGGTTAAAAAGAGGTAGACGGGGGGGACACGGTGTATACAGAAAAGAGAGCGCGCGTGCGTCCGATCGACAAGATAACCCGATACGATACATCGGGCGCCAGACTGCAAATAACAATTTAATCCGTATCATATGTATATATATATATGTATGTATATATATATATATATTTGTATATGTTTGTATATGTTTACAGGTTTGCCGAGGAAAAGTGGAATCAACCTGCAGGTGTAGACCGCTTGGATTGATGATCATTAAAGGCGAGTGGCTGCCATCCGATATGTGACATGCACTGCAGAGCTTTCATTATAATATGTACACCGTACACGGGTATGTACCTATGTAATTGCAAATTTTTTCAATCCGAGCTCGAAATGATAATTGAAAGTGTACCTCCTCGTCGCTATTACCCCGTGACACGACAGCAAAGCTCTATACGAACGGAAAAATAAAGAAAGCTCAGCATAATTATTGTATACCCATCTATATATATACATATACGTATACAGATATATGTGGCTCATTTCCATTTTCTAGCGTGATCCGATTAATCCAGACATACACGGGCACGTGTACATTGGTATAAGTCTCGTCTTTGCCGTATGTAACTATACGTACAATCGGTACAATAATATATATATA
>NW_019379531.1:1654844-1665552 GCF_000648655.2 Copidosoma floridanum | reverse complement strand
TATATATATATATATGTATACTTGTAAGAAGCAGTGGTTAAAGCGCGCCCTTAATCGTTCGGACGGGCGGAATGAGACAGTATATACTCCCTACTTAGGCTGATTAAACCGTGACGGGTGATGGCCTGTGCCATTTGGTTAGCCGTATCGAGCTCGCGTGTGTTACGCTGCCTGTCACCAGCAGCAACTGAGCGACCAGGTGACCATTTCTTTTTTATCATTATTCACCACGACTCTCAGATTTCGGAAAGTATATACGCATACAATTGACGATGCGTCTGATTTCGGGTATTGATGATTTCAATACGTGTACACAGTGTACGTTTATTTTTGTAAAAGCCTTTTCGTGCACATATCGTCTCGTGCCATTCAAAGTGTAGTACATCACATAAAAAATGATTGGGAGGGAGGGGGGGGGTGTAGCTCTTCACAAAAGGAACAATCGGACGTACATAAAATATATACATATGATATACACCCATAACGTGCATCGGGCGCATTTCTCTCCCCGCAGCAGCCGCGTGTAGAAAAATTAGCTCGATAACGTACCACCTCTAAAATCCCACTGGTAATTGTGTTACGTGCCCTTACGCTTAATTAACAAGTTATACACGGAGGAGAGTTGCCGCTCGGGCAGCACAGCTGCTCCCCCAGGCTGCAGTGTAGCCCGTAGGCACGAGGTAATAACACCAAAGGCGTGATCGACCGGCGTTTATCTGGAACTCTACGGTGATCTCCTCCTCCTCCTGTTCTCGTGAAAACGGTATAAAATATACCTTTGACTGTCGATTCGTTTTTTTTTTTTTTTTTTGTTTAGGGTCGATCTCGGGGTTAGATACCTACTCCCGGGAAGGCGAAGGGGCGCGTGCCGATGGCACGAAACTTCGATACGTTATTCACTTTGTGCCGGTAACCATGAGTTTAAAACATCGGTTGATCACACAGATAGGTTTAATTGCCATTTGTTGTTTTTTTTTTGTTTTTTTAACTCTGTACCAGTTGTTGCTTCGACCTTTGTGAATACGGGTAACAATGCCAGCACAGCCAAGGACACTAGCTCACAGTTTTTTTTTTTTTTTTTTTTTTTTTTCAATTTGGCGAACCTCGAACAATCCGAGCTTATGACATCCTCGTACTGTACGATTCACTGCAGAATAGCGTACGCCTTGCAGATATGTTGGTTTGTGTATGTATGATTGTAATTATAGGGGCGTCGCGGCATTGCACCTGAAATCCAAAGACCCGACTCTGTTTGTATAAAAATCGGTATACGAGCGCACGTAAGCACGTTATTTATTGCGTGCAAGGTATACCGATCGTTGAACGGTATGTAGTGCCGATACCCGCATACGATGATGATCCACCTTCGACGACGACCGTGCGCTAGTTTCTATTTTTTTTCACCTCGATGCAGACAATGGAGAGGCGCTTGGAAGGTTATCGGGAATATTTAGAGCGCACCATCGCTTGTAATGTAACAATAACTCATTGGTAGAAAAATAAAATTGTCACAATAATAAAAAACTGCTCGTTTAATCAGTGACATGTATTAAACAAATCACGTTATCGTCTTGATTCGTTAAGCGCAGCTGCAGGAGGAGAGTAGGACATCGATCAAGCACGGGGATAGTACAGATAGTACAACAGCACCGTTGAGCAATGCTCGAAGGGTGATCGGGATACTTTGTCTCTTGATCATCGTCACTTGATTACACGCACATAGCGGGGCTCCGTGTCTAAAATTTTCTCGACCCCCGGACCTATCGTCCGAGTCATCCGACAGAGCGCATTTGTACATCTTGTGCCAGCCGCCCCCTACACTTCCGAAATTCCGCGCGTCTGGAGATAATTCTGTCAGCTACCGCCCACGGGTATGCACGAGTTGTGACGCAAAAAATCTTTAATCGGGAGTGAATGGAAATTATTTTTGGCACGGGGATGCTTCTGTTCCTTTTCTCACCTGGACCTTTGGGGATACGAAAAATCGATGCCTATTATTTTCATGACCAAAAAACTTCTTCGCTACAGCTTTCCATTGATCGGTATTCTCGAATTTTTACCAATCCCAAAAGCAGCCCGGCAAACATCCCTCTGACCGGAAAATGCTTCTAAATAAATTCTTTCCACTTTACAGGGACTCGCGCAATCAAATGTAATTATCTATAGACTTGCTGCTTTCCTCTGCTGTATGGGGCATCTGTGGGCATGAATTTTATTAGCCGTCGAATCGCGACGCTCCATTTGGCCCGTAGGCATGTATACCTATACATTGCGTACTACATATACGAGGGGAGCCGTGAAAGAAGCCGGCGAAAAACTGTGCGAGGAGGAGACAGATGTAGAGGCATCGTGTATAAATATATATAGGTATGCGCAAGTATACAGCAGTCAAGCGGCGCGTGCCGTGCGCGTGTCGAATTTTAGCCCAAGGGTATATGTACGTATATGTATGCATTAGCCCGAATCTAAAAGGGGACAGGAGACAAAGTTGTCGCATCCCTATGTGGGGGGGGGGAGAAGAAGGAGGGGGTCAGATTTTCCGGGGTATAATAATGCATTAGCACCGGTGGAATCGCTTTTCTCGAGGTGATAAATGCACTGTTACATATACATATACGTAAATGTATATATAGGTATACAATGTTATGCGTGCAGGGGGTCGTATTGTATAATATATACACATACGCAGGGACACACATGCCAACGTATTGTTTCAAATAATTTTTCAACACTGCAACAAGGAATTTGGGGCATGGTATATTTATTATTCTATGCACTTTTATCTTTTTGTTCTGGCCCATCAGATGTCTATAACATATTGTCATTGGACGTGTCGTTTGACTGTTGAAAAAACTTGTACCCAATTTATACCTATATACTTCTAATGTATGTGATATTATATCACGAATAAGGAGCACCTCGTGCTGCAAAGACATGAAATGATTGCTCTTTTTGCTATACATTTGTACATCCTAAATATTTTGTCTTGGATAATAATAAGTGAAAAAAAAATAAAATAAAATAACCCCTTACTCGCAATAGTTATAAAGACCAAATTGGTATATCGTAACGTGTACACCCATGAAGTGAAAAAAAAACCTCGAGCAAGAGGGGGAGGGAAGAGATCAACCTTTTTTCCACATTCCTGTTTGTTGCGCATGGAGTTATTCAATGACCATATTATGCAGTCACATTGTACATCCGTAGGCTGCGACGTGTTTTTGCACCCTCTCTCCTTCTACATAATAATTATGTATACACATTATTGATTTACATGCCTTAAAAATCTGAATCAGAGCCCCGTATAGGTTCACGCATCCAACCCCCACAATTGCCCCAACCGAAGTACGTTCCAAGCCCATATCTCAACGACATGCTGACGTTGGAGGGAAAAAAAGAAAATTATACCGGTATATACGATATGGAGTATACATAAACTCCAACGAAATAACAACATGTACTCATGCATTTGGTACCTCCTCCCTCTTCCGTCATCAAAATCACCATACCGGTCGCGACTCACGAAAATCCGATCCAGCCCCAAACCTTATGTCGCGCTCCACCCGCTCCCAATGCAATCCCTTTCGCACGCGCACGCGTCCCCCCCGCGGCCACTCGGTCGCATTCCACCCCTCCCCGAGCCATTACAATGCCCGAGCGTCAACTTTCCACCCCTCGCTCCTCACCCGTCTCTCTCTCTCTCTCTATTCAATACACACATACATTTCTGCAATTTATGGTTTACATGTGCCGATCTACGATCTACAGCTAAATAATTTTGTCATCGTCGCGGAAAATGTACCCACATGCAGCCCCCCTCCCCCTCCCCACGGCTATGCATATGCACACATATACATATAGTTATAAACCAAGTAAGTGGCTGTAGCATACCAACTATACATATACCTCGGCCTCACTCGATTTGATCGCTGTGTCTGTGTGCTGCTACACCCGTGTATGTTGTACTAACAGTGTACTGCCGTTTTTTGCCGTTTTTTTCTTTCTTTTTGTTACCGAAACCTCGAGACTTTGCGGAAGATCAAATCTGCCTATTTCTTACAGCCGCGTGGGCTGAGTTTCAGGGACGCTCGTACAGCTGACCGACCCGTTGCAATTAGAACGACTAACAGTATAGTGCATATATATTGCTATACATATATTACGTGCATAATGTGCTCGCAAATATGCAAATGCGGAAATAGTAGGAGAAAATGGAGGAGGAGGTGAAGCCGCGTGGACGCGGGTCTGCAAACGTATAATATACTCGCTGCTGATGTTCGTTTACAATTGAGATTGGAGTAATCGCGAGAGTATATACAAATATATGTATGTATAGTCCGAGCAAGTTTTTACGTTCGTATATATACATATACTCAGATGAACGTCATATTTGGTGTGCCTGACGTGTAGATGGTGTCACTGATTGAATGAAAACCTGTGATGGTATTTTTCACGACATACACAAACGTTTTTCACGTGAAATGCAAAAAAAAAACAACCGTCAGTCCGGTCAGATCGGAGGGGGTGGCTTATTAGTATACTCTACGACGTCCCCGCAAACGACCCCCGCAATTTGACAGCGTTCGAGCTATACACCTATATTTGTTAAAAGTGTATATTTACCATATATTTACCATATTTCTTTTTGTTCGTATGTGCGGCCATTTTGTTGATTGCCGATTTTAGTACATACACCTCATAGCGTATAGTTGTACATGCAATTGAAAACGGGGGGTGATGTATGCAATTATATTCATACAATTATACCAAACGAGCTTTCGATGGCAATTATTGGGAAAAAAAGTCCATGTAGTGGGTGTAGGGGAGTTGAAAGTGCCTTTAAGTTGGGCCGACGTAAATATTTCAAGGAGTTTGCCGGTGCATACATGCTCGTTTGCATTGTGGGCGTGGGCCATTTCAGTTGGACCAGAGACGCAGTGTGTCTGTAAAGGGTTCTCCAGGTACACTCGATGCGTATACATATTTTTGGTTCTCGAGTTTGGCACTACCCTTATAAGTGGGAGTTACATTTATCCATAAATGTTGGTTCATGCATTTTTTGATGCTTCGTGAGGTTTACTTTAACTATTCACCTGGAAAAGAGTAGACTAAATGCAGAGTTTGCAACATAAAATACATTTATTACATCTAATCTAATTTTTACTTTAATCGCTTGTTCGAAGCATAAATTTTTTTTTTTTTTTTTTTTAATTTTTTAATTTTAAGTTGAAATTCATTAGGAGTACCAATTTGAGAGACTGACTTATTATAGATGATGATATTATGAAGCGAAATTCGGTTGTCTTTGATATTTGGAGGATCATCAAGTCATTAAGTGCTTATGTTTAATATAAAAACTACCAAAGTTTATTAAATGTCGATGAGAAAAAAAAAATTTTTCATCGTAAATAGCTATAAATTCATCAAATTGTATGGTTTCCCATTTCTAGGCCCATTTTAGTCCATGTATAATATTATGAACGGCACAACTTTCCCCAAAAAAGAATCCGTAGAGCTTTACCACCGCTGTTAAAAAAAAAAAAAAAAAATGTCATAAGACTTGGTGTACATTAAAAATGTAACTTAAATTTTACATAAGCTACAAATGTCGTGTCATTCGATTGATTTAACGATTTATCAAAATTGGCACTTTTATACCCGCCGTAGCGGAGCCGCTGTAATAAACGTTCCGGCCCCCCCGTACCTGCACCGATCCCCCGCAAACAGTTTCTCCAAAGCTGCAACGTCCGTTGCGCGCACAATGTATATACTTAATAATAAAAATAATGGCAGAACCGTTACACCGCTCGGTCTAATCAAGCGGAAGCCCGTTGCCTGTAAATATGTATGTATGTATATGTGCACACCATCCCTTGCAACAACAAAGAGGCCAACGCCGTGGTGTGTACGTGTAGGTACGTCACGCGTCCATTATCGTAACGCGCACGCCGACGCGCTCCGCCAAATATATACTTGCTTACCCCCCCGTAAGTAAGGGGAGTTGTTTTCAACGCAAACCAAAGGTGCAGACGCGCTTTCGGGGGGGTTAATGGGAAAGGGGGTCGAGAATGTACGCCTCGTAGATGTACATCGTACAAAACAGAGACAACTGCGTAACACAGTACATAGGTATACTCGACAATAAATAATAACACCCATCCAATGGATAACCGTCGGCGCGGGTTTGTTGCAAAATCGTCCTGCACCTTATAATATATATATATTTATATATATATATATATATGGATGCACCTTTCGAATCTCAGCTGCAGCGGTTTTGGAGTACTTATGTATATCTAACAATGAAGGGACAGGGGTTGCGATAGCCCGAGTTTGCGCCCTACGTCCGGATCTCCGGGAACCGCCCCAGCGCGACCGGAAGGGCCAATCGCAGCGCGCTAAACGTAAGCCAGTCCGGGGAGCCAAAGTGGGGGGACTCGGAGCTGGCCAATCGACGGATGGTGGGCGGCCGCTCGAAAAGTGGTGGGGGCCTCGTGGCGTCCGTCACGTGGTCGCGGGACTGGAGGGGAAGCGCCCTCAAAGCCACGCGCTCCCCGGCCGATCCGGTCAGTCGACAACCAGGCGAGCGAGTGTCCGCTCCTGTCTGTCTCTCTCCCTGTTGGAGGATCACGCGAAGCCAACTCATCCCTGTACTTTTGTACATGTACACTGTACAAGAAAACAGCATGCCTGGTCGTGGTTCGGGACATAGCACCGCCAATGTCCGCGTCAAGAGGATCAAAGTGCCAAGTGGTTCGCTGTCCCCGGGATGACCGTGGCCCTGGCGGGGGTGGTCGGGGCTCGAAGATCCAAAGAGCCCCCGGTGTTTCGACCCTCGCGCTTGAGACCAACGAGAACGGCATATAACCACGGGCGTTCTATATTTTACCCTCGTTTTGGAGCGCTGGAACAACCCAACACCCACTGGAACTGGGAAGACCACACGAGGCTCAGGGGCTCGCTGTTTTGGATTTTCCTGCCTTTCGGGGAGAGAGACTTTTGTACATAGGAACAAAAAAGGTATTTCTTTGCACCCACATCACACACGGACACACAGTCATAGAGCAGCGATGAAGAGTACAATTATTTTCTTAAGTTCGCGCCCTCGGAGGATGATGTTGACGTCGTCGTGATTAACTTTTTGAAGAACGAGCTTTTTCACTTGGGGCTCCGCGGCAGCACTTGTCATACATCGAGTCACTTTCAAGGATAACATTCAGATAATACACAGCCAGGACGTAACAACGGGACTACACTTTGGGACACAACCATGTAGTAAATACTTTCACGAAAAATCACCAAAAAAAAAAAAATCAATAATTCTCAGAGAGTAGCTGCCGCTGTTTATCAATCATCCAGTCACGTGCAGTCACCTGCTGAAGAAAAAGAAGAACACCAGGAGGAGGAACCTACAACGAGGACACTCGCCCGCCTGGTACTTGCTACAAGCCATTCCCGGTGAATATTTATTACTTACGCACGTACCGAACGATCGATAACTGTCAAAAATATCTTGTTTCGATTTTATTTTCTTTTCATGACTAATCCGGACCCCTACTGTAGTTATCTTCATCCGATCGAATTTGTCATTACGCCCGATCAATCATTTGTATACGATTGGTATGAAAAAAAAAATTAAATAAATTGTAAATTCAGTCATAGTCACGCGTATTTGTAATTGGCGGTTCGCTCGATTTTCAGAAACAAACTCACGAGACTGATTAACGTTAACCGAGTGACCATGCGTATGCTTACATGTATAAGTTTTGCGTCATTGCGGATGAATTAGTGAGACTAGTCGGTAAGGTCGCGTCAAATTTTACATTTTTAAAAGCCCAGTCATTATTGTCATATCTATGTTATTCTAGTCATTGCGTATCCACTTTATTGTATAGTCGTGTAATTTTCTAGTCACAGCGACGTGGTTTCCAATCTAGTCATTCGTCTTAAGTACCACAAAAATTTCTAGTCGACTTGAATATATCTTATTTGGTGGTTTTTTTTCTTTTTTTTTTTCATCACATGGTTTCTTCAAGTCATGTAAAAGAGAAAAAAAAATTTACCATCTACATAAAAATGCTGCCGTATGATTTTAATCTAGTCAATTGTTTAGTCAATGAGTGTGGATCTAGTCTTTGGAGGATAAAAATTTAATACCAAAATTGTATACGTATAGTCAAGGGACAAAATGAAATCTAGTCTTCTTGGTAGTCAGGCCACCGGTTTCGACATTCAAAAGGTGCCATTCATAATTTTTAGCTCTTACCTTGGGAAACAATCAAAATTTAACGTCTAAGTCAATTACTTAACGTCTAGTCATTCTAGTTTAGAATTAATTAGAAAATTTAGGTACCCTCAAGTATTGTGAAAGTTATAATTTCTCACGATTATTTAAGTACTACACATATACGTTATAGAAACCATACAAAGGCATTCCTACTAGTCATTATGTTGCGTACACATAAGTGATAGCTTAAGCCTTTGAAACAATTATACTGAAAAACAAAACAAAAACAAGGAGTCTATAAAAATCTAGTCATTATGTAATAGTTTTTTTTTTTCTAGTCAACGAAATTTCGTCATTCTGGTGTTTTATTTATTGATTTTTTTTTTTTTTTTTTTTTCTAAACTTGCATGCATTATTTTTTAGTGCGAAAGCGGGCCGCTTTTCTTGCAATTATTTTTCGTTTATACCTTCCGAAGAAACAATACATATCATCCATGCAGGGACCAAAAATTAAAATTTTAGGTTTGAGAAAATTATTTTTGTACGAAAAATCAAAACTTGAAAAAAAAAAAAAAAAAAAAAAAAATTATAATAAAAATAGGTTACATATTTTTGCTTTTGATTAAAATTTTTATTTCTGAACCATTCATAACTAGCTGACACTGCCGTGAATAAGCTGCCATACAGACCATGACCAAATACAAAGTAGGTTAAGTAATATTATCAATGATTTAGCTATATGCAGCGAGAAAATGCACTCAGTATTACCAGACTTAAGTTTAATTCTACAGTGTCTTTTTAGTCTTAATAGTTATTTAAGCTCGAATGAATAACAACTTACTTTCTAGTCACTATATACTATTGATGTAATCACTTTAGCTCGGAAGTCTTTTGGGAATGAGTGCCAGTAGGAAAGTTTTATACAGTATTTAGCTCTTATCGAAATTCACCGGAAAGTCACCATATCGAATTTTTTTTTCCATCACGAAAAGACTGAATTAATTATCATATCACTTGGACCGTAAATTACAACGTAATCGTGGATTTCAAAAATATTTTTTTTAATTTTTCAAATGCTATTGAAATTTTTAAAATTAAACCAAATCAACGTTCCGGTGAATTTCGCGGTAATGCCAAAAATGCACCAAGTGCCTCATTGTACCAAGTCATAATTAAATTTCTAGTCAACATGAGGAAATCATCGCTCTTTTTTTTTTTCTTATTTCGCCAGTAAATACCATAGTCACGGCGATGCTCGAAAACACTTGTAGCTGTACAGTCAATAATATACAAAAAAGAGAGAAAGCCCAAACTGATTTTTAGTTTGTAAGCGCGCGTCGGGTTGTTGCGATCATCGATCGCAGCTGGTCGTCCCGACGCTCATAGATCACTCACTCTACTTGCAGTTATCAGGCCAACCGTCTTTTTAAATATTAATTTGGAAAAAAATAAAAAAAAGTCAAACAATATACGTAGATTCGTTATTTTATCGGTATTTTCGAAGGCTGTGTACAATTTCAATTTTATCGATAAGTCGTTAGAAATACAATTAACAATTCGAGCGAACCTGCCCAACACTGTAATTTGCGTATACAATCAACGTTAAGAAAATTATTCAAAAAGTTCATTAATATTATTATTAATTGATAATTACATTGTAAGCTTTTACTCTATAGAAATTGCGCTCTAGTCATTAATTTTGTATTCTTAATAATTTGAATGACAATAAACCGGCTATAGTTTTAATATTATAAATTGGATCATCGTAATGCAAAGATCAACTTTGCCAGTACGTAATAAATAGATTATACGTAAGTCGTACTAGTATGTAAGTACATGAAAAAATATGTTGGAAGAGAGTGTACTCTAGTCACACGCCCATGAATAACCCACTTGAACAGCTAGTCCGTTTATTTTATTTTATTTATTTATTTATTTATTCAGTTGTAGTTGTGGTACCTAGTGGTAAAAAGCGTGAATTATAAGTAAACCACTTTACATTTTTTTTTTTTTTTTTTTGGACAGCTTAGTACAGTAAAATGATCTCAATTCATGGGCAAAAAAATCATACCGTATATTAATCTAGTCATTAATAAAGTTTTATACATTAATAATGTACTTAATAAGTGATGGGAGCCACTTTTAAGTTTAATTACGTATACAAAAAACTAAAACTGTATTTATTGTAATCGTCAATTTAATTTTTAATATTAGTTTGTGAATTTAACATTAAATTCTACATATTTACAGTCGTACTTATCAATACTAAATTATTTATTGTAAAAATGTGTTCGTGTGGATACCTTTATATATTTATTTATGAAAATTGAACCATGTAACCGTATATTTATAAATTAACATATTATTTATTTATCTACTGAATCGGTTTTGTGTGTGTTTGGAAAAATGAGTAATTTTACTATAGGCACTACGTCACATGATGTACAGTATAATTAACTTTTTAATTTTTTCACTATAGAG
>NW_019379531.1:1615649-1654774 GCF_000648655.2 Copidosoma floridanum | reverse complement strand
AAAAAAAAAAAAAAAAAAAAAAAGAAAAAAAATCTCAAAAACTTTTTACTGTGAAAAGTAAATTCCAGATTATGAAATGCGTCATCAACTTTTTTGAAACTGTTCGTACATCAAAAGTATAACTTTTTCTTGTAATTCAATATTGTCCATTCGAATAAAAATACAATGTCAACAAATGGATCAACTCAAATAAAGCAAAAATACATTACAACCCGAAAATTAATGGTTAATACTATTGCACTTTGCTTGTCACTCCAAAAGTTTCCTTCTCTTTTTTTTATGAAAACTACAATTAAAATAAAAATTCAACTAGTTTTGTGTTCATCAGGTATTAAACCGGAGAGCTGTTAAAAATTGACGTGTAATAAGGTTCTTTTCGTACAAGTTACCCAATTTACATACGGATTATTTATATATTTAGGTAATACATTGATAATATATTATATTCAAAGATTTGACGCAACAAATTTTTATTGTCGTGCGCAAGCCATCTCGTGGACGCAATCCAAAGTTATACACACATGAACTTGAATTCAAACGCACTGACCGTCAACTAGTAATAACACGGATAGAAAACACTTACCATCAATCGCAAACGATTTTATAAAATTATACTTTTTTTACTATTAACAATCTCAATATTACAAATGGAGTGTATATTAATAGGAATACATCGATAAGCGTTAATTTCTTACGTTGCAGCAGTTACGTTAAAAAAACGTTGCGATCAGTTTATTTCAAACGTTGAAGCGTAATATAACGATAAAACTAATGACCCACTTTCAATCCTAAAGCGCTTACACGCGGTGTACACACATCTTTCAAATATTGTAAAAAGTAATGTATTGCTGAAAAGAACCAGTCGCGATTAAAAATTTATTCTATTTTACAGTCACTGAAGTAAGGACAGTGATATATATATATCATCGATAATTGATGAACTATCTATAACTGACAACAGTTTATTGTTAAAATAAACTGAAAGATAATACGATAGTGTCAAATTAAAAGAAAATGATTAGAGTAAGATCACGCACTCACATGGTGCATGATTATCGCGAGCTTCGCTGATGATGGTCATGGATGATAAATAGCAACAATCGTACGCGCATATGTGAAATAAGTATATATTTATCAGCTCGATATTACTTTTATGTCTACAAGAAACATGATATATCACCGCGTGTTGATGTACGATATGAGTAAATAACATGTAGACATAATATGACCCTAGATTATATATATATATATAAAATACATTTATTTGTATATATACGTGGGTCTGACCAACTTTTCTTGAAATGAAAAAAAAAAGAAAAAAAAAAAATTGATAATGTTACGTTTATACCCATACAAAACTTGAACCATGTGCACGAGAAACTTTGAATAATGTGTCAATTGCATATAATATATTGTATCTTTTGTATACATATGTACGTGTAATTCTTTATTTACATATACATTGAACGAAAAATCAAACGTACACGCATTTTATCTCACGATATAAATTATTTCCCTTCTTCCCATCCTCACGTACGTTTATGGAAAAAAAAAAAAAATTTGAATGGACTGCGAAGCTATAGGTTATCGGCTTATCGGTAACCGATAACAGCGCGTATAAGATCCCTTTGAATGCATAGATAAAAATTATGTACACTATGATCGTTATTCGATTTTCAACGTTAGGAGCTCTGTTTTGGTTTTAGTACAACGGTTTTCGAGACATCGGGCAATGAAAACAAGTCAAGATTAGTGGAAAGCATTTTTTTCGAATTTTTCGTTGTAGGTATATAGTTTTTTACATATTTTAGCAAACGAAAAATAAATTAGGTATAGCACGGAAAACTAAAACTATAGGTGGAAGCAGAGATTATGAAAAAATTACCCTTAGCTAAGAAAATTAGGTTTTTGCAACTATAGTAGACGAAAATCCCACGCGAACGTCTGTAAGTTGATCACTTTACCTTTAAATAAAAACATTTGCCGAGTGCAACAATTTGAAAGTATCATAATTTAGTGACGCGTGTACAATTATTTAGAAACATTCATTTTCTCACATCTTATTTTGTAACAACAATTTCAACGAATTTTGGGTACTCGGGGGTAAAATTATAAATAATAATAATGGACTCCCTTCGGGCATCCTTAAAAATTAAAGTTTCAAAACAGTCAAGTTGATTAAATTATATTTCATTTAGCTCCCCTTTGTTTCATTCAACTCTAAAGAATTTTTCGGTTTCACGTGAAAACGTGTTTTGAATAATAAATGTAGAATTTTGACAAGTGATTCCGACGTTAGGCAATTAAATGCGTTGTTACAAATGGTCAGGGCATTAAATAATAAAGCTTTTGCAAACAGACTCACTTGGATAAGTATATAAGCACTTAAACATCAGTGATAAATATATATATCTTGTCATAGCCATATGCTTTGTCGTAAACAGCGCCTCTCGTGGTCACTACAACGAAATTAATAAGCGATTATTTTATTTAACTTCATTTTAACTATTTGAAGCTACCTACGATGAGAAAAAATTTCTACGTATTCAATAAGTATTGTAGCTTTTTTCTGTCGGTATTCCAGTAGCCAAACTATGAGGATTATTACGAAAGTAAATAATTTGTCCCACAATGCCTTTCGACTTCTTTGTTGATTTCATGATTCTTTAGTGAAAGTGAGCGGCGCTGCCGGCGTTACTGCTTATATGGTTACTATACAATATTCCAATACAGTAGTACACAATACTATACCAATACTACGACTACGACTGTACGGGAAGTCACGGACACAAAAAAAGTGATTGTGTATATATTAAATATCTCTCTCTCTCTCTCTCTCTCTCTCTCTCTCTCTCTCTCGGAAACGACACAGACTATATAGTCATAATAATATACAGTAAAAGTTAAGCCCTCCTATATAGTCGTACTGTGGGTATATTAGGAATGTGTGAACGTGTTTGTGTGTGTAGTTATTAAAATTGCGCCAGCCGATATTTTTCCTAACCCTCGACTCGATAATGTGCTGATTTTTCAAGCTTCCCAAGGATCAATTGTTACCTGGTTATGAAGTCGTGCTAGCTGTAAGCTCGAGGATCTTAGCTGTCAGCGCGTGCAACGCAGTTGTCAGGAATACAAGGACAACATAACCTCAATCGTGATGTTAGGTGTCTCAATCTTAGCGCGGAGGAACGATCCGTGTTGCGAGTTTGTTTGTTGTGGTTTCCAATTTTCACTTGTTATTCATTGTTGTGCAAAGTGACAAGTTTACAGTAAACGTATACAGGGTTTTCGCGCGTGCTGGTTTTTCTTGGCAGTGTTCAGCCTACCTGGTTAACCGATGACATTCAATTGTGTACTATTATTACAACTAGACTTGTTTCTAATTGGTACTTTACTGTAACTGCGAGTATCTTAACTGTCTGATGATGCTGTAGTAAGTCAATAAATTACTCTAGTTGTTACTGTCATAAGTTGTGCTGCATCTCGGAATCATAAGAATCGGAGGAGCATTTGAACTTCTTTGTTTACACAACAATGAATATCTTTTCACAAAGTGCTAATTCCAGTGTAAGTACTTGTAGTTTGATAGGTAAATGTTCCAGACAGCACATAAATTCTTGATCAAGCTCTGTGTGCACAAATTTGTTTAAAAAGCTTACTATATTTACATGTTGTATTATAGAGATGTAACATGTAACAATTTCTGGTTCATAACAGTAAGCATTAAATTTTTTTGTACACGTTGTTGATTTGAAGGTCAAAATTTTTGTGCAATGGAGTTTTTTCAAGTATCTACAACTGCCTTTAACAAAGTCTGAGCGGTAAAAAAACAGAAGTAATAAATTCATATACATCTTAGTTATTATGCAGCTTGTGAAAGGTACAATAAAAACATTTCTCAATGAAGATCCTAAATTCAAAGCATCCAACCATGGACAATAAATTAAAATTCTCAGACCGCTTCAAGGTCTTTGTAAATTCAGACCTGCAAAAAGGTGTTGATCCATATGTATTCAATGACACGGAGCAGCCGCTTGTTGTGTCGACAGGCGGCAAAAACATCAAACTAATTGCTCCAAAGAATTCAAAAACACCAAGCACCAACAGAAACAAATCCAGGGGAAAGGTTTTAAAAACAAAAATCAAGACAGAGTCCAATCTGTTGACTGAGATCAAAACAGAACCAAGATCAGATAGTAGTTGTAATATGACTAAAAGCCATTATGCACCGACCCAGTTGATCCTTCAAAAGAAAGAAAAGTACATCAAGTTGCTGCAAAAGTACAAAGAAAAGCGTATAGATAGGGACCACACTCTCCAGTACTACCCAAGGGCTGGTGAGGAGTTATCCGATAGCGAGTCCAGTAGCGATGAGCTTCTGACTTATCAGCACCATTGGTACTCTGGCACGACGGACTTTTCGTCGACCAGATCGAGCCGACTGGCTAATGTGAGGGTACAACTTCAGCGCCAATTGTACCAGCTTCAATTCAAGGACGAGGAGCAACAGCAAGCTTTAAAGAAGAAAACTCGTTACCTGCTGCAGGCTGCCTTGCGCGACCCAACAGCTACCGCGAGGATACTGAGCGGCTCCAAGTCGACGGTCATAGACGGGCCTTTGATAGTGGGAAGTCCCTGCGGAGCCGAGGGCTGCCAGCAAACTTCGCTTCCCTGCACTCGACACTGCTCCCGTCACATCATGCTTAACAGTGACCAGCTGCTCTTTGAGCACTGCACGGCCAAGTTCAGCGACAACACGCAGTGCTCCGTGCCGGTTTTCGACGTGGCACACGAGTTGCCTCTCTGCCCAGAGCATGCGAGGAAGCGCGACAACTACCATCGCAAGTCCCAGGAGTCCAAACCAAAGAAGGCACGCAGCAAAAAGCCGAGCTCTCCCAACATCGTCTCCTCAGCGCCCACAATCGCGACGAGCACGACGAGCACGACAGTCACACCTGGTGTGGGTACCGTTGTGGCTTCGGCTGGAGCTGTGTCCGCCGGTGCGGTGAACCCAGCAAAACCCAGCAAATCCAGATCTAGACCCAAGAAAAGGAAAAGGCCGCCGTCGACCGGCAAATTGGAAGTCAAAACGATCCCTCACCAGCCAATCGCTGAACAAATTGTGCCCCCAGTCATGCCCTCAGTCGTTCCAACGAACCACCATCACCTGCTACCTGACGAGAATCACTTTACGAATCACATGATTTCCAACAACGAATTGACCTCCAAGACTTTGAACAATCTGAACACTCTCGCTCAAGAATTGCCCAATCAGATGGGGGCTCTGAATAATTTGAATAATATGAATAATTTGAATAGCTTGAGTAACTTGAATAATCTGAACAACCTCAGTAGCATGAATAATCTGAATAATTTGAATAATTTAGGCTTGGATGTTGGATCTTTGGGACTTGGGGCTGGATTAAAGGTGGAATTGGATGATCATGAGGTGTTTGCCTCGCTGGATCATGCAACTGAACATGACTTTGAGAATGTTCTTAACAGTTTGCCAGCAGATGCTTTCAATGACTTATTCACAGGTAATTGTGCACTTTTTGTTCAGTATGTTGTTTTGAGACTGATAATAATTCTAGATGTTTTTATAAAAAATAAAACATTAATTGTAGTCTTTTTTTTTTTTAAGTTCAGTCTTGGTACTGTATCACAATTATCAATCGCGTGATCTAAATTAAAAAAAAAAAAAAAAAAGTCTCAAAACAGCAATCATTTCTCCCGAAACTCAGAACTAGAGAGTATTATATTATTTTGCATTATAGAAGGAAGAAATGGCGAATATGAGCCGTCTCGCGAGGAAGAGGAGGAACTGGAACGTGCCGTCGAAGCATTTGACAAGGATGTTAGGAATATTGAGCGTATGGGTGGTACACACGGGCTTTTAGAGCCAAGTCTTCTTGTCCAACTCATGTCGGATATAGCTTCGTAGTCCACGTCGCCTTGCTAAGCATTAACTGTGCACACGTTCCTTTTCTCTTTTGTTAAAGTGTATATTCAAAATGACAAATGCTTGTCGATGCTGGTGCTGTGTAAATTCACCATTTTTTATTTTATTTTATTTTTTCTTTAGATTTCAGCACTAGCTTTTCGACATTCTTGTATGAGCGAACCAACACTATGTTGTTCGACGTTGCATAGCTAAAGTGGTTTTTTATTATTATTATTTTTTTTTTTTTTTTTTTTTTTTTTTTTTTTTTTTTTTTTTTTTTTATGATTTACATACATTGTACATGTGGTGAACGAATGAAAAACTATTTTAGAGTCATGTTTAATTTGTAAAAAGTATAAAAAATATTAAGCACGGTAAACTGACTCGTTTACACGACAAAAAAATTTAAAAATAAGTAAACACGTTGCGGGGAAATGCAACAGCAAAATAATGTAGATTACGTAGTTCTTAGGTGTCAAAACGGTTAAGCATTTTTGTCCCACAAATTTCCTGTAGATCAAACGACAGTAGTTATCTTAAAATCTTGTTAAATATTACCTAGAAGAAAAATGAAGCTGTTGTTTGTTCAATCATTATTTTTTTGTCCAAATGTTACATGTAAAGAATAACTCTGTAATACATACAAAAGTACTTTTTTGTATGTTGAAAACAATGATGTATAAATGAATTTTTTTGAAAGTTTAGGTGTTACGAGACGAGCTAACCAATAGAGTTTAGATACACGCGCAGATCACGTCAATAGTTATTGCCAAGAAAATATACAGATCCTTGTCTGAGCATAATGAAGCAGTTGTATAGGTTTATTCTGAACAAGGTATTAAACAAACATAAAATAACAAAATAAGAAAAAATTTTAAAAAAAGGATAAACTGAAAATACATAAGAAAAGCGCGTAACACATTTTTAAGTAAGGAAAAAATGTATATTGGTATACCTAGTTAATGAAATTAGATTTAAGAAATAAAATATCAGATAAAGCAAAACAATTGAGCACGTTTACGCTCGAAATGAAATATATAGTTTTTACTTGTACATTCTTGCTCGTTCAAATCGAAACTAATTTGTTCATACTATTTTTGCTCGGAAAAAAGTGTTAGGGAGGTATTTGTCAAACTTGTGTAACATCGTGTGTATAATCGCGTGTAATATATAGGCATAATGAAACGATTACATGATACGTTGATTCTTTCGTTTATAATTTGCAATCACACAGGCACTTGTATAAATGTGTACAGTGGTAGATCTACTAGATCGCACTTTGTCCAGTAAATTTTCGAACTAAGAAATCTGTTAACAAACAGACACATCACGAAACAATTGATTATTTGTTGTAATAAATAATTTCAATTAAAAAAAAAAAACCAATTAATTTTTGATCTCATTAGTATACCTTTTTTCTAAATTTGGTAATCAATCGATGAAAATTGAATAACAGGACTATTGCTTGAGTATTTTTATTACATACCGAAAGTATATGTATATACATATTTATGTATGTGTATGTTAAGTTGATATTCTAATTTTAACAACAATTACAACAATCCTGTTGTAATATTACGGCACTTCATGTAAGTTTTCAATAACTTAATAATTCATATAACATTTATGTTTTGTCATGTTACTACTTGTGTTTCAGTCTGTGACATAAATTCTGACAATTCTTAAGAAAATCTTGAAACAAATGCGATCTGGCTTTTAATAATAACAAGGTCTGTGCAAAAATAAAACTCTGAGACTGACTGAAAAAAAAACTTTCGATTGATGAATCCTTGAAGAAAATTCATAGTACTAGTAATGAAATTTCCGAAAATTTTAATAAGTAACGAAAAGTAAAATTAGCTGTATGTTGTGAAAAAAAAAATCCTCGTCGATAAAAAAAAAGTAACAACAAAAAAAAAAGCTCCCCACATTGGGGGTGTATTTAAATGTGTTGTAAACAAACCACTGGTCTTGTATATCGTTAGATTACCGTTGTGAATTCACAAAGATAAAAAATGAAGCGAAGTATAATTCGGTGGAAGAACAACGAATTTTATTTTTCCACCGATTGATCCAAAAACAACGTATACCTTATAGAATATTGTATTGCCCTTGTAACATATTTATCATCAAAACTCTTCTCACTAGGCTATATGCTTTTTAGTGCTTACTTTTTTGTAGAACCCATGTACATGATTAATATATGTGTTAATATTTTTCTATTGCAATGAACGACATGTATAAACAAGTAACTTGCTACATTAGTTCCATTTGTTACGTCAGTATTTTTCTTTTTTCTTATTTATTTAAATTATAATTTTTTAAGATAGTAGTGCACAGTCGAGTGGTAAATAACACCGAAATTGTACATTGTATTTTTTTATCACTTTAATTTCTTCTTTTCTATTTTTTTTTCTTTTTTGTTTTCTCCATTATTCTCATCGCTTGAAAAAGAATGCTACAAAAAATAATTATACTTGGACCGAATCGACTTTATGAAAATGGAATTAAAAAAAAACTGTGCATGCATGCAACAAAGCCGACTGGCCATACAAATAAATTTTTTACAGTTTATGAGATAAAAAAAATTACACAGACGACTTAGTTTTGCTTTAGTGCTTTTTCTCCACCTCACACCTACAACCATACCCCAATACCCCTCAACTCACGAGCAATAAATGAATAAGTAAATAATAGATTAATTTCATGCTATTTTCGCGAGCTCCATCGTCACCAGAGTAAAGGTTATTGATCCAAACCACTGGCAGGTATCAAGCTTTCGTAATCGTCGGCTTCCTGTAAACGAGATACAAATGTATTTATTTTTGACGAAATATTTACAAATGTAATTCAACGTCGGTTTTCAAAATTTTGTTTCCTGTGAAATCTGAATGTTTGATGAACAAGAGAGACAAACAATAAGCAGAAAAAGTATTTTGTAATTGTAAAAATATAGTTCACGAATTGGAAGTCATTCGAGATGCACGTATTATTATCTTGCTTTCACACGTACTTATAGATGTATAGTAAACCAATCACGTATTACGTTCAATTAACAACAGACTGCCGCCAAAAAGCACCCATTAAACATCCTTGGTTTTTGTAACAAAAAATGCTCAAGTCGATTAATCATTTACAAGCATTCGCTTGATTGTAGGTACGATGTAATGTTAGAAAAACACCTTTTTATCAGCACCAGCAGCTTCATCGACGACCACGTGGTCCTCTTCGCTAGCCTGGGGTATCAGCATGACATCAAAGTCGGAACGCGGCATGCCCAAAATTCCCAATTTTATGCCCAATCGAGGTAAATCTTGCTCCCTGGCGAGAAGAGCGTTTTCAAGATAAACCACGCGAGGATCCTTGGACTTGACGTTTGATCGTCCTGTCGCATGAAAAACAATTTCAGAATCGACCATTCCTTTGGCCAAAAATATCTCGGAAGAGTCTTCCCGCAACTGCGACGTTTTATATACACGCAATGTTATAGAACCCGTCCATTACCAATCGATAACAGCCGATGGTCGCAGTTTGGGTTGAGAATCTCATAGGGGAGCGGCGAATTGGACAGTATTTTCCGCCGAGCCGGCAGTCTCGGACCGTACAGTATCCAGCGCTCGTCCTCCGGCACTTGGCACTCGGTGCACCTTCTCTTGGCCGAGTTGAATGCGTCGCTCCTGAACAAACGGTGCATCTCCACCTCTGCATCAATCAATCAAGTATACTCGATGTGTAGACAAACAATCAATAGAAACGCAACTTAAGCGGCAATTTCATAATATTCAAATTGACCCGCGTCGACCCAAGCTTGCAGATATCCCTTTTGCGAGCGAAAAATTGATTCTTTTTTTTTTTTTTTTTTTTTGTTTACCAATGAGCTCCTTCTGTTTGCGCCCGAGGGCGATCCAAACGAGCCTGTGGCCGAACTGGAGCAGCGTCTCGTAGACCCTGAGGTCCTTCTCGCCGCACGACTGAGCGAACGCCGTCTCGCCGGCCCGAAGGTGGTGGTACGGCTTGGCCTCCTCCTGACGGCCCATCAGCAGCTCGGCGTACTCGCAGGCCAGCACGCACCGAAGGACCTTCATCTCCTCGGCTCGGCGTTGTCGAGCGCCACCGGCCAGGGGGTTCGGTATGCGGCGCGCCGCTGCCGCGCGCTTCTCCGACAGCCCCGTCCAGGTCGTCAGGTAGTGCTGGAAGTAGAGGACGAGAGCCCGCAGGAAGCGCTCGCAGCAGACTTGCAGGTACTTGGTGAGCTCCGGGCTCACGGGCGAGCCGATCAAGTACAGCGTCAGGTTTTTTACGTCTTGCAGCAGGACCACGTCCTCCTCCCAGTCGTTGGTTTCGTCGCTGGTTGCTTGGACCGATGGTTTTTTGCGCTCGTAGTACTTTTGGAATTTCGTCTGTGAATTTTGCGAATAAGTACATAGAGCGACACGTGATGGCGTTTTCCCCATTGCTGTTAATTTATTTCTTTTTTTGGCCTCAAGCAACATTTTATTTGTTCGTTTACTTATGATGAAAAAATAAGCGTCATAAAATCTAATAGTAACAGTCGATCAGGTCAAGGTTTTAAATTACGATAAAATTTACGATTGATCTATCTCAAGATGATGTAGAATTATCAGTTATTGTTATTACTATTTTTTTTTCTGTATGAAATCTGAATTGACAAAAATCAATTCCGTCATTAAATTTATTAATAATCAGTTACAATTTATAAAAATTATTATCAATTACCCATAAATTTTATATTAAATAGTAACAAATAATTATTTTTCATCGAAACTCATAATAACTATTTTCAGTTTTTTTTAAATTACTTTCCGACATGTCGATCAGGATGAAAATAAAAAAAAAAAAGCAGCAGATACTATCTCATAGTATCAGTTATTAAATGATATTCTCAGTCTCAAACATGGGGGCTTCATTAATTTTTTGCTATTGGTTATTATCACTTATTGTGAGTTAAGCTTATATTCATTCTCATGATTTTTACTGAAGGATGTAAAAATGTTTGTGTTTTCATATCGTGAATAATGTAATGTATATTCAAGATAAACTATCTAATGCACTTTTGTTCCACATTATTGCGGCAGTTGCGCATTATATACATATAGTCTTTAGTTTTTTTACTGATAAAAAAATTAATAAATCGTTTAAGAGATTAAACAATTTCTTTTTTTCCACAGATTAGCGAGTAATTAAAAGTTTCTTCTTCGATGCTGGTAATTAAATTTCGTTATAAATAAAAATAAATCAATTACGTTACATAATGTTAATCGCTATTCAATAGAGCTATAACCAACCTGTTCGGTAAAACTGAGGGTTTCCTTGAAATTGTATAGCAAATGCTTGTGAGGAAAATATATTTTGCTCTTCGCGGCTTTTGATTTTCTCCTCGAAACTTTTTTCTTGTCATCGTCTTTCGTTGTTCTGTTAAATAAGTTTAATTTGAAAAATACAATTTAAACACTTTTTTTTGTTTTACATTTTATATGTTAACGTACCTCGCCAAAGCTAGCCCCTCGATAGTATCATCCCATACAAAACACTTTTTTTCCATTTATAAAATTTTAACAAAAACAAAAAAAATGTGACGAAATAACGTCGGTACAAAAATATCTATCTCAGGCTAGTAAAACTACGTTACTGACTGACAGGTACTGATGCTTGAAAGCTGAAGTTTGAACTGAATTGAATTATTGATTTGGCGCAGTTTGTTCTAGTTTGAATCTAATTGCCAAAAGTACTATCACTATATAGCATGCGAATCGGGTAGCTTATAGCTTTTAAAGTTTTAATGGAATTCCACAAAAAAAATACAAAATTGGTAATACGAATTTTGCGATTGTTTATTGGTTTTAAAAAATATTTAACAAATAATAAAATCATGATAAAGCTGCCTGTCTCATCTTTTGGGCCTCTTCTACAGTTCTCGGCATTGAATCTAAAATTTCTTGATCTTCTTCAAATATAGCTTTGCCAGGAATTTTCCAAAATTCAGGTGGAAGATCAAGTTTCTTAGACATGTCAGCTGAATCGTGGTGCAGTGTACATCGAACTTTAACAGATTCGGTATTATTGATGGTTACAGTAACATAAAACTCTTTACCTTCTAAATCCAAATTAGGACCTTTTATTTCTTTCTCTGGCATTGTTATTGACTCGTCAGTCACATGAACCCTTGCTTTTCTGAAATTTGCTCTAATATGCCATTTTTCAAGAGTCCAAGGCTGATCGACAGACATGGTTACTATTAAATTAAAGGGCGTCAAGCATTTTTGTGTCAATGGAGCTGTTTTAGAGCTGTATATTTTTTCTTCTTTAACAACACTTGCATATTTTTCTATATTTTCTGGTGTTGAATAAACTGCCAAACCTGGCAGCAAAAAGTCTCTGTATGCTTTCATAGGTTTCAAACTGATTTTATCACCTTTTTCTCCGACACCCTCTACAAATTGAGTTAATATCATATCTATTGGTTTCTTTGGCCTAGTGTTTGTATTTTCTATTACTTCATAAATAAACTGTCTATGCTTCATCTTGGGAACCTTGCCTCCCTTTTTTATAAGACTGATCGGATACATCCTTCTCAATAGAACTACATTCTAAAACACATGTCAATTGTTACATTGATAGAGAAAGTTGCAAGCAAATGAAGTCAATCAATTAATCATTAGTTTGAAAGAAGATTCTTACTCTTGTTTGTTGATTGAGAACATTAAACGATTGATTTAAAAGTGTTGTCGAAGTTGTCACAAGGATACTTGTCGATAATTTCAAGGGACCTATCATTTTTTATGTTTTCGTACCGCTTTGCTATTTAACAACAAAATTACACTGGTTTTAATATTGATGCTCTTGGTGTATGTCATTTAAAAATACTTTGCGGTGTTTCGAGGTTATGACGATTCTCTCGAATACATTCGTAAAAAAATTAAAAATAAATTAAGGTGCTTTTTCATGAAGCACATTAGAAAGTAGCGACCAGCGTCAAACTGTATTTTAACTGTATTTTTTTTTGTTGATCTACACACGTAACTAACTACAAAGAAAACAAACACTAAGTGGACGAATAAAAACACGATTTTTATATTGTCTCCATTCGATTAACTCGAAATGAGACGGTATAAGTACGAGATTACAGAAATTCTACTAATTAGATGTATATTGGTGTATTTTGTGCAATGAGAGAACTATTGCACTTCTCTTGCTTCGCTCTCATTGGCTCCTCGTGTTTCATTTCCAGCGGGCTGTCCTATGAAAATGGACCTTGAAGTTCAAATCAAAGTCACAACGTCAACAAGTAGTACACTTATCCATTGTGAATGAAGCCTTAAAATTGATCGTCTCCTTTTAGTTTTCAGCCATTTACATCAGTGTCTGACTATACTTACTTATACGAACTAATCCCGAAAGTGTTACCGTGTTATTCACGGATATTTCAAGTGTCGATTTGACAAGGTTCATACTTACCCCAACTCGACCGTAGTGTCTATCTGACCTCAATTCCCTACTTGTTTATTTACAATTTAAAGTATTGTAGACGTTATAATGTAAGGTACCTACTTAAGAAAACGAAGGGAAAGTGCATGTGTAGAGAGCAACGGTAATCGCAAGAGTGCGTTCGTGTGTCGCGCAGTGCGCAATTTTTCGATTATCATCGTCATCTTCAACATCGTCACATCGTCAGTACAGCCGTCGATCAACACGCAGAAAGAGTTTACTCTTTGGACATATATCATTGTATTAAAAGTACACCTTGCGCACGGCCTTCTCAGTTCTCACTGCAGTTTTCACAAAACGTTGTGCAGGTCAGGAAAATTACGTTGTCGTCTCGGTCGTCGTAGTGGTCGTCGTTGTCAAGAGAGGAATAATACATTTTTTGAGGTTGCTAGACTAGATACAAGAGAGAGACTATATATAATAAGGCACAAATAAGTACTACTATACATAACATAACGAAGGAGCAGAGAGGAGAGGACAGTCGTCAGCAGTGGGTCGGCATAAAAGTAAGCACAAGAGATAAGTATAGGGGAAGTGAAGAGAGTAGACGAAATCCGCTGCCAAGACGTTCGGTGTGTTGAGTGATACGCTGCCGACGACAATGCACACGGTCTCCGAGATGGGCACTAGCGTGCCCGCTTTCCTGGGGAAACTCTGGAGGCTGGTTGAGGATCCGGAAACTGACGAGCTCATCTGCTGGGCTTCGGTGAGTAATGTTTGCATCTCGTTGTACCTATTGATAAATGTTAATGATATTGACTTCCTCGCGGTTCGCGGTGGCTGCTACATTGACTTGTTATGTCTCGAGTGCGTGAGTTTGTGTGTGTACATTATCAATCTGATGCGTTTGATATTGCTCATGATGGTATATAGATAACTTTTGTCACATATTATTTTTGGACTTTAATTTACCTTATATCGAAAGGGGTGGAAAAAAAATGTGATCTAACTATTTTCTAGGATTTCCATTGACCTTTGAATTAATCTAAAAGGTCAATAAAACATAATAATGATGTTGGTCCTTAAAGATACGTCGTCAATCGTAATATGGCACCTATGTGTACTTGTATATGTATGCACACAGGTGCTTTGTTCCTTTTTTGTACCCCTCACTTTGCCTGCAGTCTCTCTATTTTTACATTCAATTTCATATTTTTGTTCATATAAATACAAGTATCCAGTGGCCAATAGTGTAGGTCCACAACGTTGTTACTCTTGTTTGATTCTTTGACAACAAAGATGCATCTGTTAAAGCATTATTACAAATCTTAGTGCTTGCGTCAAAAAATGTTTCGACGCAAAGATCTCTGGGTAATAATTTATGAGTAATAATGTTAATCGTTTTGTTGTCTCCATGAGATAAAAAATAAAACAGTATTTTCGAACTTTCTACTCGTACAGCCGGCGGGTCGATGTTTACAATAGTTGCAGGTCGGCCAGATAGGTATCTTACATATTTTTGTAAAAAAACAATCGCAACTTCGTACATAGAACCGGCCACTAGCAACAGTGGCAGATTGAGAACTTTGTTTTCTTCATCGGGCATATCAACGCGGCATAACACGCGATCCGGTTTAGGTGCATACATATAATATCTAAGTGCCTCACACCTATTGCGGCTCGGCGTAGAAGCAAACGTATTGCGACGTTTGGTCACTGTTTATGCACAGAGGCTCGTTTTAACACCAACATGCGTGAGATTCTTTCATAAGTACGTTAGGATATTACATCACACGCCGCTCTCTGTTCATATAGCTGATATTGTGTACTTTTAAAGACACATGCTATGAAAATTTTTTTCATTTTTTCTCCAAGTCCATGCGCCAGGGTGAGTAGTCTGTACCAGATAAAGGACAGATCATGCTTTTTTCCTATGGTCAATGAGATTGAAATCACCTCTCTAAACATATGTGTGCTAATTAAGCATAAGTTGAATCTCAGATCATTAACATAAGTTGAATCAAACAATAGTATCAAATAATAAAATATAGCAATAAAAAATTTTATTTTCAATTTTGTTTTTTCTATACTATAAAGACAAGTGTTTAATAAGTGTCAAAACTATTAAAGATATTTACAAAGCACAATGTACATTATACAAGTGTGCTCTTCTCTAAGAGATAAAGCGTTTTATAAAAATAGAGCAAAATATTCCTTAAGGTTGCAAAAATAAGTAATGTAAATATCTTAATGACTTTAAAGAAAACGTATTTCTGATTTACAGAATGGAAGGAGTTTTTTCATAAAAAATCAAGCACGATTTGCACGAGAATTGCTTCCACATTACTACAAGCACAACAATATGGCTAGTTTTGTGCGACAGTTGAATATGTGTAACTATTTTTAATATACATATTTATTGCCAGAGTCTTGTGTGTGAAACTTAAATGATGGTATGTATTGAAATTGTTAATCTTTTTTTTTTCTAGATGGTTTTCATAAAAAAGTTTCAGTAGAACTGGGCGGCTTAAAATGTGACAAAGATGAGATGGAATTTGCTCATCAATACTTTTGTAAGGACCATCCATACCTCTTGGATCACATAAAAAGAAAGGTATAGCATTTTAAATACTTTATAATTTATTACATTTACAATTTTATAATTATCATGATGCTCTTCTAGATTGCATCAAATAAATCGCAAGATCCATCTCAACAACCAATTAAACCAGAATTGATGAATAAAATGTTGACAGAAGTAAGAAGTTTGAGAGGAAGGCAAGAAAACTTTGATTCAAGGCTTGGTGTGATGAAAAGGGAGAACGAGGCTCTGTGGAGGGAGCTTGCCTTATTGAGACAAAAACATATGAAACAACAACATGTTGTCAATAATCTAATTCAATTTCTAGCGAGTCTTGTGAGTTCAAACAGAAATTCTGGTTTGGGAATAAAGAGGAGGTATCCTCTCATGATTGATGATGCACGTAGACAAAAAATAAAGCAAAATAAAGTACCCAAGGTACGTAAAAAAAATTTTTATTTTTTCCTTATAACATTTTACCTACTTTACATATTTCATTTAATTTTAAGGTACATAATTCGCCCAAAAGACCAGCAATTCATGAATTGGATGCATATGATACAGATTTAGACTCTGAGTATATTGTTGCCGAGTACGTGAATATAAAATTTTCTTCCAAATATTGATTATTAAAATTCACTTGTTTGGAATAAAAACTTGGCCAAAACTTTTTTCAAAATAATAAATTTTTCTTTCAGAATGTTGGACAATGACACGAGACCTACCATTGAAAGTCCTGAACGGTGCACAGCTGAAGAGAACTTGCAAGAATATTATGTTGATAATACGGAACAAATTCCACAAGAATTTGAAACCACAAACATTAACGCATCAAAGAAAAAAACGAAAATTGATAAGAAAGAGTAAGCACAGTGAAATCATTTTTTTATTTATAGGGATATAGTTTTTTCTAAGCTTAGGAGAGTACAAAACCATTCTCCTTTCTGTGGCATTCACTATTTTTAATGCAAGATGCGATGAACCAGATATTTTTTTTATTGTATTCAGAAAAATCTAATTGATTTTACTTAACAACAGCTTTGATATTAATCGTGTACCAAATACTTTGCGCCCTTCATGGTAGTATTGAAAAATTTATTTTTACAAAAACTTTTCATCATCTCACTAGGCCTACATATTTCAAAAAATTTTAACGCTACATATTGATAATGATTGATTAAAGTTATGAGTTCATTGTCTCTTGTTGTTAGTGTAAATTATGTAAAACTAAAAATAACTGGAAAAAAATTTTGTCAATAATGAGTAACACAAGTGTCTAACTGTAACATAAATTAAAAAGAATTGTTTAGCATCTTCATGATGTTAGTAGTTCCCCTTGAATATCAATGTTTTATCTGATTTTTTAGTCCTTCGTAAATAATAACACTATAACAAGCTTTAAACCTTACCAGGAGGAAAAATAGAATGCCCATCAAAATATTGATACCAGCTTCAGAAAACGGAGAAGAAACAAGGTTAACAAATTTCTGTTGTAGCTATTTGGTGTTGGTGCTTTGAAGATTTCTCTATTTTAATACGTAGAATATTTAAAATGCTATTGAATATTCCAGAAAGCTACAACTTTTATATTAACTTTAGAAACATGTTGTATGCATGACTTACGTTACACATTGTCTATCCAGCTTCAATAACAATTAAAATGCTTTCATTTTTCGTTTAACATATTTTTATACCTAAGTAATTGTCTTTTATGTTTATTGAGGCTTGTTACAATGAATTGTTTGTTGGAATTTTTTAAAAACCTTTGATTTTTGTATGTCTGCATTTTCATAAGTGATATACTTCACAAGCTCTGTTTATACGTTTGTTTCTGTAGATTTTTCGTTTTAGTAGTAATTCTCACTTTGAATTTTTTTCCTTGTGTATAAAACAACTATTTTTTGTAGGCATGATTGTTCCACAGGAGTACCTTGTATTTTTATCAAAGCACAAAGTTTAAGAACATTTAAATTGTCTACTGTTGATGCAAATAAGGTTTGAAAATAGCAAAAAGTCTATTGACTATTGCTGGAAGTAGCTAATATTAATTAACCAAGCATTTAACAGTAAATTTGATTTTAAATACTTTTTTTTTTATTGAACAATTATTGTTACAATTTCATTTTATAGTATCCAAATTTTTCTGTACATCGTAATTACACTTTTTGCTCTGATGACACTAGTGTCTGTTATACTTTAATTGCAAAAGCGTAGTTTTGTTAATAAATTTAGTTACTTGTTGGAATTTGCAATTCCTAGTATGAATAGTAATTTATCGATTTTTTCATTCATCAATAGAGTATACATTAGAACAAGAGTTTTTTTTCTATACTATTACTAATGCAGCACAGGAGAAATTAATTTTAAGAATATTTTACTATATTACTTGCATACATTTTTAACACACTTGCAATTTTTATAATTAGATGTAAATCGTGCCAGTCTTTGATTCATCTTCTTTTTCCAGCTTTTATGTGTTAAAGTAATTGAAAACTACTTTTTGATTACGATTATCAATGTATTAAATCGTTAAACAGTGCTGCTTTGTTTAGATTCATAAAAAAAATACAATTATATGCAAGTAAATCATATAATCACATCGTATGAATTTATTTTTTACAGAGAAGAAGTATATGTTGTAGAAATGCCAGCGAAAAGGACGACCAAAATGCAAGCGACGCGAGCCACGGAACGAGCAAGATCATCACCAAATCGAGTAATATCGAGTCGAGTGTCGGGCAATGCAGCAACGTTGCCTACAGCAGTACAACCAAAGCCAGTGCCATTTTCTACAGTACGCAGTTCCAAACTTGCAGCCATGGTTGCTAACATGAAGAAAAATGCAGAGCAGGAGCTGGATTTTGATTTGGAGTCTCTGCAAGATGACATCGAAGACACGTCGTCTAAGGATGACTCTCTCATCAAGCTGGAGAACATCCTCATCGTACCAGATGTGAACGAGGAAAACGCCATTGAAACCGAGGACTTTAACAGCGGTGCCATGCCGTTGAGCGTGAGCAGCCTGAATAGTGTTGGCACCAGTAATAACAGCCCTGGAGGTAGTAGTCTAACCACAGGAGACCGCAGCCCTGACGCTACCGCAGACTTGAGTAATGGAGCCTTTGGTAAATTCGATTTCATAAATGCGACGAGTAATGAGCCAGCTACTTTCTCTACGACGAACAACACCGAGCAGAAGTCATCAGATTTATCAGCTAAAAAGTCGATAAAAAATGAACACAAGAGTATGTCACTCAGTTGTATGAATCAGGGCAACACAGATGAAACTAACTACAGGTTAGACCCAATGTAAGTTCAGCACAGACCATGGGTATAATATAAAAACTGCTCAAGGATTTTTTGGCCATCTGCAGTAAGAGAACGCTCTTTTTTTAAATTGACTTATTTATTTATTTTTTTTAATGACAATACAATGTATTGAATATGACAATTCTTTAGTTGGATACTTATTAAAAAACACAATCATGCTCTTAGACGTTACCGTTGATCCGTCTATACGATTGGGGTTACATTTACATTAGCGAATAAATCTACATCTAAAATAACCGATTAATAATGTTTATTTAGAATGGAGTGTGACAGCCACATCGATAATATGCAAAATGATCTAGATAACTTGAGGGAAATGCTAAGTGGCCAGAATGTCAGCATCGATGCTAATACTCTTCTGGGAGTGAGTAGATATGATTTCGATGTAATAATTTTTCTTCTGGTAAAGTTGAAAGTTTTTAAAACTTCATGAGTGTAAAATACAATAATTATATACTTGTAATTTCGAATACAAAATATTTATAAACATTTATTAAGTTTTAGAAGTGTTCACACTTGTTAAAATTTGCTACAAATTTTAGTATTGATTTTGCAAAATTGAAAATTAGTCAAAAGCAAATAAATATTTTAATTGATGGGTTCAAGGGAAATTGGTAATTGTTTGAGTTTTGCGTATTATTTTCAATGTTGCTTAAACGATCATTAAAATTAATAACAAATTGTGATCAAAAGTTGAAAAATTTTAATTATCATTTGGTATCTTTAACTTATTACTCTTAGCTGTTTGGAACCGAAGATGCCATGAACCCTTATGGTTTTCCATTAAATCCTGAATTGGATCCTCAAGAAAGAGAAATTGACGACGATCATCACGTAAACGGTAATTTTTACTGTATTACCTTTTTTAAATACATATTTTAACTACTAAAAATAAAATTTCAATATAAAGTTTTAAAATAAAATGTTTGTTTCCGTAATATTTATAACTCAAGTGTAGCATGACAAAGCATTGATCTATAAATAATCGCAGACTAACGTGTTCTGAATTTTCCGTAGTCTCACGATTTTGTGAAAATTCAAGCTTTTTTTCTTTCACTTATTATTTAAAAAATTTCATAGCTGATTTATATATCGATGTCATTGAGCAATTTTAGTATAAAATTTTACTATTAACAAATATAAGAAAAATACATGAAATTTTCACACATTTATTGTAGATTCAATAGGTCTGCAGAATAATCGTGAACTCATGTCATACAATTCAGGGAATGACTTGCTTGATTTCGAGGATGATCTTTTCTTAGGACCTTCGTCATCATCGCCTGCCCCTGCGGTAAACAACGGGAACGAAGGTCTTTCTGTAGCTGATTCACTCAAACTTGTCGATCACAAGGGAAATATTTTTGATTCGCTAATAGCGAATAATAATTCTTCACAAACGTGAATTGAATTCACTCTAAGTAAGTACTAAACATGAACATTATTCTTCCTATGAAATGTTTTTGTCAATCCTTATCGATGTCTTTGTTTTTAATATTTTTTAATACTTCATAAAACCTGTTTTAATGTATTAATCTAATAAAATTAAAATTAGAAAAAGTTTTTTGTACGTTACGAAACAGGTTTTAGTCCTAAATTTATTTTTACAATATATTTTTAATTAGATAGATTTCTAAATACATCTAAAACTTGCTGATATGTATAATTTTAACTACTTGGCACATTAAGAAAGATGGAGTTTAGTAAGAAAAAACGTTGAGTTATCAATTCATTCAAAATAAAAATAGGCTTAATTCAAATTTACATTTGTAATTACATAAACTTTTTTGGCTTTCAGTTGACAAAACGAGTCATTGTGGCGTAACATTTTTTTCAGGATTGAATCGTAAGCTTGTGTCGCAATACTCTGGTTCTTGCTATTCTTACTCAAATCTGGAGCGCGGTTCACGTCCATGTTCACTTGTCAGCGATAGTTAAAATTCTTATGTATATATATGATGATTATAAAGAAACATTTCACCTGTTATGAGTAAATCTCTATGGTTGTTATGTTATCGTTGCAGATGTTATAGTGGCCAAAATTTTAAAGAAACATGCTTTTTTGTGACGGCTAATTAAGAAAGTTTGTTATTCCTAACAATAAAAAGTCAAGATTTCAGTATTTTTAGATAGTAATTTTGCGGCAGCTTGATTTTCATATTGAAAATTTATAAGCGCATTTGTTTCATCATTAACAGAGTAACGTGTTTTTTAATGTGATCTGATTAAACAGTTTTCTTTTAAGAAGTAATAATTATTATAAAAAAACAAATGTACCATGAAATGGTAATATATACAAAAATTTTTATAATACAAATTCGAGACTGAATCATGTAAAGTATTTTTTACGTGTAATGAAAATTTTTGTACGTATGATGAAAGAGTTTTTAAATTATAAAACATTTATTGGTGCGTTAAAACTTCACTTGATATAAGGCTTTCAGTTTCTTATCTCGATTTTGAAGTGTCTCGGTTCTTTTCTTTTTAAATTTAGTTTTGATAAAAATGGAATGTTAATTTACTCTACGACACATATTGTATGAATAATTCGTCGAAATAACTTGTATAATACTCACTAAAATATTGTTTTAGGTTTTCATTTTGTACTGTTGTTGACTTTATTGATGACATTAAAGTTTTTCTATTTTGAAATGTTTATAAAAGACGAAAAATTATCTTCTTGACTAAAATATTCATATAATATCCTACTCCTGTTAACACTTAGGCTTGATAGATAAATCAAATTGGTGGATTTAACATCCAAGGAAGTATTTTATTATTATTTTATTGCTATTTTTATCGAGAAAAGTATCTACGCATAAAATCCTTTCTATGTTAAGTTTTTTAAATATTATTATTTAAATCTATTAAGTGTTATATTTTCATTCCTCTTTTTAATATTGGAAACGTTTTGTATAAATTGAATAGTTTTTCTTCTTATAGTTGTAAAAAAAAAAAAAAAAAAAAAAGTTTACTCGAGTTACGAAAAAAAATCTCACAATTGTGGAGGGTTCAATTTATTGTCTCACATAATACCACACAGTTGTTATTTTATCCACGAGTTTATACATTTAATCTCGGCCGTCAAAGGAAAACTTTTTACGAAACTTATTTTACTAGTGAATTCAAATCATCTCGAAACCCTTTGGTTTATAAAGCAGTTTTCTTAAAATAATAAACTCCAAATAACAAATTTTTACTGATCTACTATTTTTTTGTTTTCAGTTTTGGGCAAAAGAAGAAATTTGCAGTGCCAAGAAAGGCATTTCTTGGATGGAATCATCCGTTATAATTCATAATGAGTTGTAATTTTGTCTTTTAATGTGTAAATATAATTTTTGATATGAAAAAAAAAAAACATAAGCAAGTATGGAGATTAAAAAAAAGAAGTTTTTATAAAGAAAAGGTGATGAATTAAATGATAGATTCTAGAATTATTTAAAATTTTTACGCGTGATATGCTTTCTTACTAGCAATTTCTTTTTATTGAAATTCGCATGTTACGGAAATTTACAATTAAATGATTCAAACTTTTGTCCATTTCATTATCTTAAAAAATCACGTTTTACAAGATGTTTCTTATTTCTAAATATTTGATAATTGATTTTCTGTCTACATTCCCAGTTTTGGTTATCTTATTAATTGAAATCTTTGTTTTTAATTCAATATTTATTTGTTGCTTTTATTGTTATTACAGTTTTAAGAGTAAATGATGCGAAGAAAATTACATTTTTACTTTCCATTCTGACCTTATGTTAAATGAATAATTTTCGTTAATTTTGCAATTTATTGGTGTATATGCTGTAAATATGAGTGACACAGAATAAAAAAGGTATTAGGTATTAAGGTATTATCAGACCGTATTATCCAAAATCAATGTTTTAATTCACCTTGAACATGCAATATATCAACATAAAATTCAGAGATGAATGCGGAAATATGGGATATGATATTTATAATTATTAGAAACTGACAAGATGATAATTATCATTAGTTTTAAAACGCAGCTTGTGATTAATGTCATGTATATAATTGTTGATTCTAAATATTTTACTATTTTATTAAAATTTTCACGATAGGAAGGAAACATAAATTTATCAGTTTTCCAATTAACTAATGTAAAAATTTTATCTTATAGATATGCTGTTTTACTGTTTAATTTAAACGAATGATACTAGAATTCTGAGAATGCAGTTAAAAAAAAAATCATCTTATACTTCTTTTAGTTAATCTATGAACTCCTAAACTTCATTCATAAGTGTTACTGAATTTTTATAAAAACAGTACCCATTGGAATCGATATGCAACCTTATATTATCTTCAGAAAAAAATCCAACTCAGCATATACTTTTTTTTACATGAAAACGTTTCTGTTTTTAACTTATCCGTTTGCTTGATTCCTCACACAGTAATTCATTTAATATTTATGCGTGGAAATATAACATAAGATATTAATTTTAATGCACTGTAATAAACAAAAGTTGTACTAATCCGTATGTGCATTTAGAATGGCATCAGAAATGCATATTCTTAATACTTCTTTTAAAATATTGTATGGAATATTTTTGTAAGCTGCAAATAAAAATCTACCTTTGATAGGAAGATGAAGAGAAAAAGACTAAAGGTACACTAAGAATAAGCTTTTGGCTTTGAAAAAGTTTTTTAAATTCTTCAAGGATTTAGTAGTAGAAATAATGTAATAAATCCAAATAATTTTATGTACATTGAACAAAAATGACTAAGTGTATTTGGAATTTATATTGAAAAGCATAGAATTTTTCTAATTGTATACTCTGTTTGAAAAAAAATAGAGTGCAAATAATTATATCTCAAATGTATAAAATAAATAACCTTAGGAAAAATACTAAGTTTTTCTAGCTTTTATTGCAATTAACAATACTTTTGTACAATACTACCTAAATATTTTACATAACAAGTAAAATTAAGATTATTAACAATTTAATTGTACAGTTGAAGAGTCCATCATCAAAAGATTAAATTCTGCTAAATATATCCTAATCATTAAATTACACACTTTTATTCAAAAGTCACTGATATTGATGAAATGGGAAGAATTGGATTACATGTTTCAACTTCCAAAGCTGTTTCCATACAGTCACTTGCAGCTTTAACTTCTCCAAGTGATTCCAAAACCTTTCCCAAATTGTACCTTTAAAAAATAAAACTTAATCGATTTTGTTGTGGAATTTAATACTAAATATGCAATAAAAAGCAACTATTACCATGTTAGGTAAGACATGGGATCAATCTTTGCAGCATCTCGTAAAGTTTTTTCAGCCAAACGTTGACATCCGAGATAATGATAGACTAAACCCTGTTGAGTAACGAAAATTAAAATACTTCATTGTTCACATGTATTTGTTTTTGAAAATAGAGTAATATATTTTATTTACCAGATGTTGCAGACTTTTAACGTGAGAAGGATTAATTGAAATTGCATTTTGGTAGCACTGCTTGGCTTCCGCGTACTCCGTTTTATATTCGTGCAACAGTCCGCGCTGCAACGAAACATGTTAATTATTGCAATATTATTATATCGATCGCAATAAATTAAATTTATTGTATCAATTAAGTACTCATGATTAAAAATATATCGTACAGTGTACATTATGTGATGGCTCAGTGGAAATATATTTGCCGCTTCCTGAATGGATAATATCGCTTCCTTAGGATGGTTCAAGACTATGAACACTTCAGCTAGTAATAGCCACACTTGTAGTTGTAGTAGCCACGCTCGTTGTGGTCCAGGTTTTGGAACAAAGGAACTAAGTGACGATGCAACTTCCGACAATGCTTGCTCTACTCTTGAGGCAGCCAGTGATTGTGCATGAATGGAATCTAAAATGGAAAACGTAAAAGTTTAAAACATTTTTATTACAATAAATTTCATCTCGACTAATAAAATTATGAGCTTACTGGAATCCTTGTCCGACATCTCTGTTGTGTACATTTGGAAGACGCTTCTCGTTTCGCTACGCTTTTCACTTTGTTGCTCGTTAATATCCACGCTTGTTTGATCTTCGTACAAATTCTTCCAAAGGAAAAGCATGTGTTTGATTGTAAAAAGAGCTTCTTCCCCACCAACACTGTGTAGTTCTAAATTTGCTTTGACATACAAAATATTTAAGTTATCAGGATATTCCTCTAAAATACTGTTGACTAAGTTTAGAGCTTCGGTATACTGTTTTTGGGCCGTAAGTAACAGTGCTAACAAATGCAGTGACGGAATGTGTTCTGCCCTCAGGCTTAAAGCAATTTTTACGTGCGTCATGGCTTCGGACATTTGTCTATTCATTGCATATTCGTGAGCTAGGTAATACTCTGCTAAATGATCATTTGGATCGCATTGTTGAGCTCTGAAATATTTTGACGTTTTAGTTTAAATCTCAGTATATTACCTGGAGCTTAACAATATTCAAACATTATTTAAATACCTACTTGCTAAAAGAGTCAAAGGCTGCATGACTGTGTTCTATTTTATCTTTCTTGACTATTGTTTTTGCACTCAGTATACTATTTCCAATGCCAATATTAAGATGACAGCGCGATTGTAAGCCTTGTGGGCTAGCCATTTCTCGTTGCAATGCTTTTTGACTCCATTCAATTCCTTTGGCAACCTATAAAAGTAAATTTGAACGTAGTTACCATGCTGGTACAAGCGATATCAACAATAATAAATATAACTAACTACCTTGTTCAAATGTTCATAACACAGTCTTGCAGCCAGTAAACAGGGCATTACTTTGGTTGGCGCAAGTTTTATTACAACTTGTAAGACGGAATATGCATGAACGTATCGTCCTAAACTAATTAAGCATAAAGCATACTGCATCCAAACATGCACTTCACCATGCGAAAATTTCATTGCTCTTTCAAATGACTGTGGTAAGAATTTTATCATGTTAATTCCATTAAAAAATTAAAAATAACGATAATGTTAAAAATATTACCTCATGCAAAACTTCTACTTGACTCCATCTGACAACTCCAATAGTAAGAAGATCGTAAATAGCAGTGGCATTTTCAAAAGCACGAGCTCTTGCTTCTTTAAATTCTGGAGACTGACTGAGAACTGCGTCTCTCACAGCCATTGCTTCGCTTATTAACAATAATAAAATCATTTCTTCATATTCATTTTTTGGAACAAATAAATTTATTCCAGAGTACTTTTTGGGCTTCCAAGGAGATTCAGGGGCTGCACTTTTCTTATTTCCTATTTTTTCAGCTGGAATATTGAAAGTAGTATAAGTAAATTATATTGGAGCTGTCCCACAGATATAAATGACAAGTTTTATACCTGGCGATTCGGGTGTAGTATACGTGATACCTTTCATTCCTCGCAGCAAAATCTCTCCCAACTGCCTTGTTAATGATAGCCTCAAGCTTTGAGTCGCTGTAGTCTCAAGAGCAGTAAGGATGCCTCTAAAATAAATTGCAAAAGTGTTAAAAAGATTGTTTCTTCTCTCTTTTAATTTAATTAAATTGTTCCTTTTAAAATCGTTCATTAATTACCTGTAACACTCTATTGCAGCCTGGATGTTGCCAGCTTGTAAATGTATCAGAGGTGCTCTCTGTAGAGCAGTTTCTAAAATAGGTCCCATATGTTTTGTAGAATGAATAGAGGATTGAGGAGACGATGATCCCACGTTATTGCTGTTAATTGTTAAGGTCCCATTTTGTTGCTGTACTGCTATTTTATCTTGTTCTTGTAAATAGACCAAAGATATATCGGTAGCAGTTTGAAAACACTTGATCATCTGGCTATGCCACTCGGATATTTTGTACTTGGATTTTGAAGTAGGAGGAAGTTTTTCAAGACATAAGCCTTTTATTGCAAAAGATTCAGCCACTATACGCAAACTCCGACTGGGCAACTGTTTTTCAGTTAAAGATTGTAGCTCGGCTTCCTGGTAATGAAACACAGCTTCACTGTACATTCCCATGGCATAGTGCAATTTACCAAGGAGAAGTTGTGCATCCAACGCCACTGGAGCCTACAATGCAAGTCATCATTGCGTTAGATCTACGACTCTTAAATAAAATGACAAATCATTCATTATGCAATCATAGTAAGTATACCTGCTTGTCCTTCTCATTTGCTGCAAGAAGCAGAAATCTCTTTGCCTCTAATAAGCCAGATTTTGCCTTTGGTATATTTGCTTCAATAGGTGGAGTTTGCTCTAGAAAACTTTCCAATCTAGCCTCACCTCCCAAAAAATTCGCCAAACATTCTGCAAAATATAACAATTTAATGCTACAACTGCTTGCAATTTATTTTTATAAAAAAACACGCATATAGGCGGTCACACGTTGGTTCAATTATTTCAGAATCATATTCATTCATCTAAAAATGGACAAGTGAGAAAAGAAATATTAATAATTCTAAACGAACCATTATTAGGACAATGAGTCTTGAGCTGATCAGCCAAGTCAATAACCTTCTTCCAGTTGTTTTCTTCGCGATTCTTATCAATTTCTGCCTCAATCCTCCAGGTTTGACCCTTTTTGCTCGTCATTTTAACACTTTTTAAGGTTTAATTAAGTAAGTACATCGATAAAAGATAAGAACATTTAACAATACAGTTCGATACACAAGTAGGAGATATACACAACACAACACCAAACCATCAACATCAGGGATTTGTTCCGAAACTCATATTGACAGATTCGCCGTGGTGCTTTTATACTCTCATTGTCAAATTGTCATCAGAGGATCAGAGTCAGAATCAGAAATGATGCGAAACAGAATAGAAATCAGAAATCCGAGAATAAATGTCAGAATTACGTCAGAATTGTAAAAATCCACGCTTAGCGCCATCTAGCGGACGATTATTCTCGAGAAAACTCGTGGCTCAGATACCCTATGGACGTTTTTTCATTTCGAGTGACGAAGAAAAGCTCAACTCATATTTCGAAACGCAAAATGACATTGAGAACTACGAGTTGTGCTTTTTTTCGTCCGCTGTAAAAGTCGCCGCTGATTGGCTCTACCATTTGCTGGCGATCAAATTTTTTGGCGGACGAAAAAAAGCACAACTCGTATTTCTTCATGTCATTTTAAAAAGCGAAATCTGAGTTGAGCTTTTCTTCGTCATCTGAAATAAAAAAACGTCCGTGGGGTATCTGAGCCTCGAGTTTTCTCGCGAATAATCGTCCGCTAGATGGCGCTGATTGATTCTTATCTCTGAAAAAAATATATATGTATACTTGAATACACTTTACAACATACATATATCGAGACATATATTTTTTATTTTTTATTCCAGAAATGTACTTTCTGTAATACTTAAATAAATTGTTTATTTCCAGTCCGCAGAAAATTATAAATTTATTATACACATCCCCCGAAGATCTTTAATCAGTTTATCATACGTAATTTTTCTCTTAGTAGTTCTCGCACACTCAGTAAGCATAGCCTCCAACGAAATATCAATTTACATACTTGATAAATGTTTATAAGATATCTTATATTATTATTATTATATTATATAATATACATATTCCACATGCGTAAAATATTTAGTTTTTGATACTAATGGCTTGGACCCATTGCAGTGGCAAATACAGGTGTAAATTGACTCAATTATTTACGACTCCGTTACTATCTCTTCAATACGTTTTCCGCTTGAGATACTTAAAGCACAAAAACCTAATTTCCTAAGTAAGTATATTCATTTATTGGTTTACCACAACCACTGTCCATTGCTTCGTTTACTCTTCATTTACATCTAAATAGGTTAAGGTATTTCCTGCAAGCAATCATCTTCTAAGTTTTTAAACTTTATAAAATTTTTAGCAAAGTTCTACTTAATAATATACAACTGTGTAAATAGTAAGATTTTTGTTTTAGTTTCTTGATTTTCTGTCAAAATATGTATGCTTAAGTGTGTGTGCTTCATGAACTGTTTCAAAGCATAAACATCAGAAATGCCTTAATTATTATATTGAACTATCTTAATTGCACCATTTAGCCACAATCTGTGGCTATATTTTTTATCATTTGTTAAAGATAATGTAAATAGTGCATAATCCATGATTTTCATAACAAATTCAAGTTTTTATAGTCCAATTTTTATCTTGGTCTTATTTTTGAAATATACTCTGACAAATAATTATCATTACATTTTGTTGAATAGTACAGGAATCGAATAACTGGAGTATAAAAATTTCCAGTCTTATCAGAATTTTGTTAGAGATTCTCAAAACATTGAAACTAGCCTTATTTTTACTACTTTGCATCATACTCACTATAAATATTATCAATTAATTTAATGAAATTGAAACTTATAAGTAGATAGATTAATTGATGTAGTGCTATTGAATAAAAATGTTAAAAAATGGTAACAATATTGGGGGCTTCTCTGCTGTAAGCTATGAAGTTTTAGTTATTGAAATTTTATGTATACTCTTTCTTTTCCATGGTTCATCGTGGCTTTTTTTTCAATCCTAAATATGAAAAAAGAAGTAGAATTCCAACAAATTTTTTTTTCTCGATCATTTCTGGGAATATTTTATATTATCTCAGTGAACGTGGAGTCTTTCACCACCATTTCTGGACCGAAAACACTAGAATGGCCAAAACCAATTTTTCATTGTATGAATCCGTATTTTTCTATACTTTACCTGCTGCCTTTTGCAGTTTCGCCCAGGTTTACTCCTGTGAAGTAAGAAAAGAAAAAATCCATTCCACAGCAGTCGGTGCCCATTATGCGTTTCCCATTGAAAATAATCCAGAAAGAAATCCAAGTATTTTTTATTAAATCAAATTAACAGAAATCTCTTATGACTTACCATGCCAAAATTTTCTTTAGCGTTTTGGTTCAATCATGTGTATTGACTGGCAGCTTAACGATTACTGTCTTTTTTATTTATATTATTTTTGGTTATAAAAAACTAATGTATTCGGTTTGTATTTTTTCAACTCGCAGTATCGAGTGAAAAATATTTCGTACAAACAGTGAAATTAATCAGATTTTATATTTTTTTTTTCCGGAGCTTTTCCATCAGATCTTCATAAACACATTCCTTTAAATTACCCTTTTAGAGAACACATACTTTATACGAAATGTATATATTCAGTACACCATGAGCTTAGTGCTAGTAGAGTATGAAAACGAACAAAAAATGTTATTATTATTTTTACGAAGAAAAAATCAACTTTCTACAAGAAAATTTTAGATGCATAAGTTTAAAAACTAAAAAATTAAATGCTTGACGTTTTTCTTCACAATGCATATTTTTTACATTAAAAATAACTAAAATAGTTTTTAAGTATGAAAAAAAAAAAAAAAAAAAAAAATGTATATCTTACACCATTCAATTTTTGCTCTGGTGATATAAATTTCTGGTCATGCTTTATATGACAAAGTGTAGACTTTTTTGTTTTTGTGCCACTTGTTTTTTATACACTTTATAAAGTAGTGGTTGTTGCAAAAACAATGATAAAATTACCTTCCATGTTATAATTTGTTTAAAGAATACAGTCCCTAATGCAACAATGATGACGAACGGTATTGTACAAAACACGTTCAGAGTCATGTCACTAAATGTTAGAAGATGGGACATGTAAGATGTACGATAAGTGAAATAGGTAATAAGATTAGAGATGATTCAGAAAGTTGTTTCCACTTTTGCGGTATAATCATGCATACATGTAGAAAAATGTCGGATACCAGTGGAGAAAAAGAGAAGTGAATGACTTATCAAACAACAAAATACATAACTGGTTATATGTATGATTCAAAGACATAGAATTCATATGGTTTGGTGTTTGTACTATTTTTTACTTGTTTCATTTACTCATTAATTTCTCGGAAACAATTTTTTTTTCCCCTAATTAAAATAAAAAAAAAGTACAACGTGTAATTAGCCATTCTCTTGTGTCAGTTGAAAAATGTATTACTTTAATTATTTCCTCGATTTCCGTGAACTGTCTACACACAACATAAATCTTTGAAATAAAAACATTTCATCTTCCCCGTTTACTAGCAGCAATGAGTACGCTGATGTATCCTGCTGTTGATTTGATAATCTATAATTAAAAATTAAATTTAAGCGATTAACCATGGGTGGCAAAACTCTGGACCCCCTATCAAATTTTATGATTGGCTACAGTACGATCAAAATTTGCCATTATCTGATAATAAAAATGGGTTTATTTACTTTTATGTACAGAAAATTAAGTTTAATTGTTTTCAAATAACTGTGATGCACTAGGTATCTGTTACATTGCAATTGGGTACTGTGTAAAAAATCATGCACTATACATAAAACGTTATCGTAGTTTTCTTTTTTGTCCTGTAGAAAGACTTGAACAAATAAAATAATTTATCTGCGCATAGAATACATAACAAAATAAAGTGTTTCTATTGAATATTAAAGATCTCAAATTTTACTTTAAATTGTTCGATTGAAAATGTTAACCAGAAATAATATGGATTTCATAAAATATCAAAAGATTTTCCATCTGTTAGCTGCACCTCGCAAATATACTCCCGCAAAGATCTAACGAAGATGCGTGACATGCAGGTGTCAGGTGCTCTCTCTTGACCGCGCGCGCCAATGTTTCAGTGTACTAGGTACATTTAGTTTACGAGTGCATATTATAGCGCTTATTGCGTATGTACATGCAAATATATTAAAATCAACTGACACCGCAATACGTCACCAAAGACATTCGTAAAATGTATCCTGCCTTGATCTGCCGGGTAACACTTGACACGAGCATCATTGGTACGAGGTAGCGCCTTTTCCTCCAGGGCAATGTATACCACTCGCTGCAATATATTTTGTAGAAAATATCGGCGCTCTAATAAACGAATACGGACAATGTCATGCCGAGATAATTCGAGCTGGTATACGTAAATTGCCGCTCTAGTAATGAACATCTCACTCTGAATGCCAGAATTTCGCTCGTAAGGCAATGGACAAGCGTGTGAAGCATCATTGTTACCAGAGTTCCCGTCAGCGTGATTATTTGAAGGGCCGTGGGTTTGTTGTCCGCTACGTCGAGTATCTGATGTGGGATTGTTTTCTCGTTTGCTATAGTTTTTTAAATAATTCAAAACCTTAACCATATTCCAAACTCACCCCAAGAATTTGAAATCCCAAGCAGCAAATCATCGTGGACATGCAGAAAATTTGAGCTGCAATCACGAATCCAAACGCTTTCTCGATAGCTGAAACAATTCTGTAACTTTTTTTTTGTAAACCATATATACGGGCATCTTGGCGTCTCCCCCACGTAGGTATTATTTTTTTCAATCACCACTCAACTAAACTCATGGCTTGTCTGACTATTTTCATACCGTTACTACTTCGATACGGAAGCAGTGCGACGTTTGAGCCTGAATCCATTGGGTCGAGTTGGAGACTTGAAACGATTTCTCTCGTGATGATTGAGTCCCCAAATCGACCCAATGAATTCAAGCAGTGCTACACTGGTCCGAGAGAAATGTTTACAAACAGATATTACCCAATGAGATGGACGTGCCTGTCGATGGAAGTCCGAAGCCTTCGGTCAAAGTCACCGATGTCCTTGGCACCGTCCCGAAGCAGGTGTTGAATGTCGATGCCGAGGATTTGAAACTGGGCGCTGGCGTGATAAAGAAGAGCCACGTAGTAATCGTCGAGGACGGAAACGGCGAGGCCGACGAAGAAAGAGCCCAGAAACTGCAGTGTGTACGCCAATTCGAAGGTAGGAGTTGCCGAGTAGTCGAACGGGTAGTACGACTGGACGAGGAGGGTGCGGGCTCCGTAGTCGGTGATGCCGTTGATGAGCCGGAGGTCGAAACCGATCAAGGGGGCGACCACGAAGCCGCAGTAGCATACCGCCATGACAATGTAGTCGACGATCGTCACGAGTCGGCCCTTTTCCGCCGCGGACCTCATTATCTCGTGCTCCCAGTCGCGCTTCGCTCCAACCCAGTCCCTGGACATGGACTTGAGCACCGGTCGCAATACTGGCTTGGAAAAACAAATCTATGCGTCTACGAAATTGCGATGGTTCGTGCTTTCTCGGTGATTACCTTTTGTCTGACGCCATATAAAGTAGAGCTTCATACAAGAAACCATTGCCGGCGATGTTGTCATGAAGTTATCTATGACAAGCGGTAGGTGGTACACGACCAAAGTCAGGGCGTGGCACTGGGGTACGAAGAGTCCGAAAAATATGACCAAAATCATGAATGGCACGCGCACCCTTGAATACCTTGAGCCATTTTTTTGGTCGATCGGCCAAATTCCCATCAAACGCAGGGTTGCTCGGTTCCACGAGACGGCCCAATTGAAATCCATACCTTAAACATTCTAATGATTCCTTGTCTATGTGTTGGTCATAATTATGACAAATTGCTTTTTTTACCCTTGTCTTTTGCATCGTGTAACTTTTCCATCGTTTCCATTATTTAATTTATTTAGTAACGTCACAATTACGTTGGAATAAAAATTATCACTGTTGGCTATCTTGAGAGCAAAACCGATTTTACGCTCAAAGTGCTCAAAATGGCAATATGTATTGTCGTCTGGAGCGCGATGCGAGCATTGACGGGTAATAACACGAGGAAATAACGCACGGGTACGAAAGAGGAGAAATGCGGTGTACCTGTACGTACAGAATAGCGAAACTCGACAGTGTAGAGGTAAGAGACATTGAACCCTTGTAGATGCTCGTCAAGGGAGGATTTGTTGTGTTCTCGTTGATGTCGATACCGCAGATGCATAATCGATGAGAAGAGAGTCTGGAAAGTTGTCGAGGCACGTGAAACGAAAGCTTTGCGTGCCGCGCGCGACAGATAATTGCCCGTTTTGCATCACATAATAGCAGCATTTACGTGTCGTTGCTGTTGTTGCGGTATTATATGCTTATACCTCGCAACTTTTACCTTTCGCGTACCCATGGGTATGCATACAGCGCGTAACTTCGCAGACAGCAGATTTTTATACTTTTTCGCGAAACCCGTTCCCCGAAGCTATATGGAGGAGTACAAATGTGAACGTAAAAATATTGTTGCAATCGAGTGACTGGCAATGTGGTTTATTGTTTTTTTAGCCGAAGAAAAATATATTAATCATTTCTATACACAATGTCATCCGATGCCTCATAAATTTGGAATCTCGTGACTATTGTAACACTATTACATTTTTATCTATTTTCTTCATTTGACAGTCATCGTGCAAGTTATTTCCCGCTAACAGCTATCAACATCGAAATGTAACCGACTGCTGATTTCAGTATCTACAGTTCATCAAAGTGAAGACAAAGTTTTGTTAATAATCAAGAAAAAAAAAAAAAAAAAAAAAAAAAAAAAAAAAAAAAAAAAAAAAAAAAAAAAAAAAAAAAGAAGAAGAAAAAACAACTTACGTTGCAGTATGTTCGCAAAGAAAGCCGAAATATTTTGGCAGCAGTTATTTTTTGCGGGATTCCCGACATCGCCATCAACGGTATGAGATCTCGGGCTTTGTGCTGGTGCACCGTGTACCACCCGCTCCCGTAGATTTTGTGGAACATCTCCGTACTCTTGGTAAAATGAAAAACAATATATTAATCTAAAATAACATGAGAGGGGGGGGGGAGGTAAAAAAAAGAAGCGATTTACGCGCTCATTGAGAACTTCGCAGGCAAAGCAGTTGACGAGCATGTGCATCATCATGGTGAACAGAGTCATCACTAGGGTCAAGACTTGGAGGATCGGCGGTTTGTGATCGCTACTCCCAAAAATCTAAATTTTTTTTTTTTTTTATACCTTACACATTTGTATGAGCACACTTACATAATCATGTATACGTATCAGAACGTACGCTCAAGATTTGAAACGACAGGCAGCACACCATGACGACCATGCAAAGTATTTGCGGTGCAACGACAAAACTAAACGAATCCTCGATGGCAGCAACGTTTCTAAAAGACGAGTACTTGCGTTGTAATGTAGGTAAGTATAATTTTTTGACACTGTTGTAACACGTGTATGTATATGTATAGGCGAATGGCGGAAAAGCCGCTTACTTCATGAGGTGAACGTGCCTGTCGACGAAAAATCTCAATTTTGCCCGAAAGTCTCGCCGACGAGAGCACTCGGGTATCGATTGCCCGTCACTCTCCCACATGGACGTTTCGACATGGGTCCCGAGTACGCCGAATTGAGCGGTCATGTGATTGACCAGAGCTACCATGTAGACATCGGGTATACTGACAGCCATACCGACAAAGATCCCGGCGGTGTACTGGGAAATTAGGACCAGCTCGTAGTACGGACTCTCGGAGTAATCGAAGCTGGGATAGTACGATTGGACAAGGTGATAGCGCTGGCCGTGATCGGTAATGTTCGTTATCAGGCGGACTTGGATACCGAGGAGCGGCGCAAGTGCGAATCCCATGTAACAGCCTGCGAGTATGAAGTAGCCGGTTACCGTGAAAAGTCGCGCCTTGGCTGCTTCGCGCCTCATCTGCCCGCGTTCCCATTCATGCTTGTCTCGAAGCCAATCTCTCGTTACCGATCGCACCACGGGCTGCAAAACTTGGACGGTACATTTTTTTACGTCGCGAGCGAGTATGGAGCAAACTTTTTTTTTTTTTTTTTCTTCTTCAGCTTCATCTTGTATTTTAAATTGCATTCCCTGACGCAAGTAATTGTATTAATTTTTTTGAAGGATTATTGTTAATGATGCCTTAATGGTAGTTTTCGTCGGATGAGTGCCATCGTCTCCGGGGCTATTTTGCGGCCCAACTCTCTCAAGTTAGCTCAGTCGAATTAGTCAATATTGACTAATTATAAGTGAAAAGTCGTTTACTTATTGTGTCAAGTAAACGATATTTTACTGATTCGCAGTAAAATTTGACTGATTCAACTTTAGAGAGAAGGGACCTGTGAAGCAGGGCCCGAGGGACGTAAGGTAGCCACGGAGCGATGGCGTTTATGTGGCAAATGCTATTTTTCCTACCGAGGGCACACCAGCCTCTCAAAAACGCCCGAGGTAGGAAAAAAGTATTTTTTGACTCGATATCCATATAAACAATGGATAAGATATTATATACATGTGTACCCCGGGCACAGCGAGTGAATCAAAGTTTTTGCTCACTTTGTTAATAAGTATTTCGACCAAAAGAGAAAAAATGTTTGTTTTTTTTCTCATGGGCACTCCTCCGTAAGAGATACAAGGAAAACAATCGGTTTTTTTTTTTTTGGGCAAACATGTCAATAAAGAGATTCAAGCAGTTGGGAGATGAGAAACATTCAATTTGTGAAATAATGACCGACAGCCCCGAGCGCACAAATATGTGTGCATGTACATCATACCTTTTCTGCCGTCCCACAGGTTGTACAGTTTTATCGTGGAGGTCAAAACACTCGTGCTCGTCATTAAATTATCAATGACCAGCGGTAACTCGTGAACAACCAAAATTAAAGCCGCCATCTGAGGAAGGAATAAGAAGAACAGCATCGCGAGTATCATGCATGGCACTCGTAACTGCTTGTTTTTCGATTCCTCGATGCAATCATCATCTCCCGGCCAAATGGCCATCAGCCGCAGTGCCAAACGATTCAGCCCGAAAGCCCATTCGAAATCTGTTTCAATATCATCGAGATATGCTTGTATAGGTACACTCCTTGACTGATTGTCGTGGAAATAAATAAAATGATCATCTTTACCTTGTAAATTTTTCTCACTACTGCTCATGGACATTTTTATGCCAAAGCATGTGTAGAATTAAGTTCCAGGGACCAACGGAGCTAAATCGGCATTGTGGTATTGAAATAAAAAAAAATATCACATGTTATTCTATAATTTTGTGCAAAAAAAAAATAGGGGAGTCCGTACTTTGACGACAATGAGTAAATGTATAGCTTATATGTTACTTGTCCAAGCGCGAAAGTATCACTGCCCGAGCTACGTTCCCTCGAGCAGTGAGCAGGCGCTGAAAAAGAACGAAAAAGGGAGTTGCAAAACAGCATTCCCATGAGGGGCACATCGAAGCTCTTTCGAAGAACCTTATTAGGCCATAATTTATGAAAACAATACCGTCAAGTGGGGGCTCGACGAGTTTATCAAACTGCGGCTACTTACGTATTATTAAATATAAATCGTAACGCCTTGGATGGGGGCGAGGGCTTTTTCCACGCTTCCGCGAATATAATCTTCGATTCTCTGGAACAGCAATTACGCGTAACAAGTTGCATTAGAGTTACGGGGAAGGGATTTGCGTCACCAAAGCTTATAGGTGATGCAGAGAAAAAAAGGCACTTTCTGGATATAGCGTTACCACTGGTAAGTACATGCGCACTCTAGAACCATATTATTTTGATGTTTCGTGCGACGGTGACGACAGCCAAAACGTGCGTCGAGCTCTAAATTTTTGCAAGTTTTTTTTTCCCACCGCCAAAATAATATAGTACAGTACAAAACAAAAGCTTGTTAAATTTTTTTGTACACTGAGCGACCCAATTCTTTGAATCAAAGAAAATTTCGTTACCCTCATTCCGTTAAATATTTTCTTTTAATTGAAACAAATTTAGTCGATCCAAAAAAACATTTCGTACAACTAAATGAGAAATTCGTAATTAAAAAAAGAAAATTTTAATTTAATAAAATATTATTTTCAATTAACTTATATTTTTTTACTCATAAGAAAATATTTAACGGAATGAGGGTAAAGAAATTTTCTTTGATTCAAAGAATTGGGTCGCTCAGTGTAGAAAAGGCAAGAAAGCAATCAGTTTACCAGTATACTTAATACCTGATTCTTTTGAAGTACATTAAGCATCATCGATACAATTGCAGTTTTATACAACGTTTGATATCCACACTATGACATTCATACGACAAGAAAAGTGCCAAAGGTACAATTTTCAAATTGAAAACTAATACATACACAAGAGATCATACAAATAAATAATACCTGTGTTATAATTAAGATTTTCTGGTAAATCAACTTGCAGGTATGTGTATATAACTTTATTTGATATGGATGATAACGTGGAAGTATATAAGTTCTCAAGAGCTTTTGTATGATTTCATGGTTATTCAAGCCACAATTGAAGCGATATGTGATTTTAGTTGTAACTTCAAACTCCCAGATTTGCTCTTTGTATAGACTACGCGATTGCTGTGAACCTCCGAAGCATGTATCAACAAAGTGTAATCATTATTTTGGGCATAAAATGTTTCCAGTGGATGCTTTTGAACTTCGAAAAAAAAAGAAGTCTGCTGTACATAATTATGTAAAATTAATGATGCCAAGACAAGGCAAATCAAGTGTTAAAAAAATTACCAAGAATGAAGCATGCGTCAGTAAATTATTACTTACAATAGATTACCTAGTGTAATTAGTGATCACCTGATATTTCAGAATATTTTGTCAATGTTTTTTTTTTATAAAATTTTCTGATAAAGTGAGTTCAATTTTTTTCCGAAAAGTTGCAACCATAATATGGCATATTTAAGGACCAGAATCATGCATTTAATTCGAAAAAATTTAACAACTAAAATATTACTGACTATTTAATTTTTTTATTACTATTATTGATGTTGTTGTTATTATCACCACTAGTCTCGGCTATTTCTAATTTTACTAGGATATAAAGATTTGCTTCTCTTCAATAATAATTTCATATCTTAGTTGAATCAGAGTAACGGAAAAAGACCACGATCAACCACCAAAACTATAAATTTATAACCACATTAAGTAATTAATTATTGACAGCAAGCAGCATAGAAGTATATCCAAATGCAGTTTTTAAAATCTGAAAAATAGTAACCACAATTGTAAAATTCAATAAATAAAATTTAATACTGTTAATAATATCG
>NW_019379531.1:1560137-1614263 GCF_000648655.2 Copidosoma floridanum | reverse complement strand
TAATAGTAATAATAATAATAATAATAATAATAATAATAATAATAATAATAATAACGGATATACTTGAAGATAAGAGTAGAGTGATAAGTAAAAAAATTTTCCAGCGCTGAGTCTCAATGGAAATTTTGATCTATTCATGACAAAAATCATATCTCGTGCGCATGCTGCAGGTAAAAGATACCAATAAGAAAAGTAAATTGCTTGAGAAAAATCAGAGCTCTAAAATTATTAAAATAATATTTCATGTTATTATCACTACAATTATTATAACGATTATTAAAAATGAATTTTTAAAATTTACATGCGCTGCAACGATTTCACTCGCAATACAATAAATCAGCATGTGGATCAACAGATTCAAAAGTGTTCCTGCTAAAGTGACCACTTGAAAAATTGGAACTTCCGTTTCGTATTTAAAAAACTGTATGGTAGTGGAAAATATTTGTTTGAAAATGTCTTACGATGAAAAAAAAAAACATAGGAAATAATGTATACCCGTATTTTTACTCACTCTTAATACTCCGAATCCTAAACAACACATGATTAATGACAAAAAAACGACTTGAACCAAAATTAATTCATTAAATGATTCTTCTATTGCATTTACAAATCTGTAGCAATCAACAATATTATCATTATTAAGTACTATTTAAATCCCATTTTTTACGTAACAGCTTGCATCTGTCGACATACTTAATAAGCTGCACGTGAGTCTTGACATGTTGAATCAATTTCAATTGCAAAAGTTTATTTCTTTTTTCCCTGTTTTCAGAGACAAGATTAAAATAATTTGGTGAAATTTCACTTAATTTAATTTTCAAAATTTCACACTGTGCGGAAGCGTGAAAGACAAGACATCCAAACCAGTTATCCGGAACAGAAAAGGCGATTCCAACGAAACCACCTGAAATGTATATAATATTTTAAATTGAAAACTTTTTTATGAAAAAAAAAAAAAAAAAAAAAAATCAGTTCCATAGTTACGCTAGACTTGCTTACCTGTGACGAGTTGCGATAAGTAAGTCAACTCGAAGTACGGCGACATTTCGGAGGGAAAAGGATATTTCGTTTGTAAAGGAAAGTAACGGCCGTTGTTGGGATCTGTTATATTATTGACTATACGCGTACTGAGTCCACACAAGGGCAAAGCAATGAATCCAAAAAAACAACTGAACATTATGGCATATCCGCTAATGGTGAACATCCGCGCTCGTCTCGCTTGCTTTTTCATAATGTTCATCTCCCAAAGAGGTTTCGAACTGGTCCAATCGGCTATGATGCTGGTCACAACCGGTTCTAATGCTGACTTGAAATCAATGCCATAACAAATTTTTATATCAACTCTGGAGATTCGATCTATACGATATATAACATGGATCTGGGCACAATTATTTCATTGATTTTTACGCACTTGAAAGAACATTTTTTTTTTTTCTTCAAAATTGTCCGTTCGTTTTTAGTCTGAAGTAGTACTTCAGGAGGTTCTAAGATTTTTTCAAAATACTGAAAAAGCGATGAACTATTTTTTTTATTGATAAATAAAATAAAAAGCCTAAATTCATTTGCTGTCCTTAAAAGCTCGTATCAAGGGTTAAAATTTTATTAATAAAAATATGTGTGGTAAAAAATATTGAAAAAATTCACACAGTTTCCCGATACTTCGAATAGTTATTGTTGAAAGTTTTACCGCTTTCTCTGCATTCTGAGATGTTTGTTAAACCTCTTTTAATAATTTTTTTTTTTTTTTTAATTAATTATACATTGTACTTTAAATGAAATATTATACTTCAAAAAAATTGAAAGACTATTCATGCCCAAGTGTGAAGAAATAAGATGTGTATGTTAATTGTTTCTACCTTTTCGACTGTTCCACAGAAGCCAGAGTTTGATGATTGACACAAAGGTGGCCGAAGAAGTCGTGATATTGTCAATGGCCAAGGGCAGTTGGCGAAAAACTTGCGAAAGAGCATACATCTGAGGTACGAAGATAAAAAGTACCAAACATGAGATCATGAATAAGATACGCAAATTTTTGAAGCCATGAGCTTTTTCGTTTCCATCGGGCCAAGCGCCAATCAACTCGAGACTGAAGCGGTTGAGTCCGATCGCGTAATTTAAGTTCGCGTTGTTTCTCATTGGGTTACCTTGTAAAATAAAAAAACGGCAAATACGATGATCCTTTAAAATCGTATTTGATACAATGTTGTTTTTTTTTTTTTAAGTATACATAATAATACATTTTAACGTTACTTTGTTCAAGTTAGTAAAAAAATAAGTCTTAAAATTACCTGATGGGCTACTTTTATGTTTACAAGGAGTCATTAAACTATAATTGTATGTATGTATAATCTGTTAAATACGATATGACCAATACGTCTGTTAAGTACTGCTGCGAATGGCACGAATGTAACTGAGCACAGAGAAGTACGAATGAAAGACAGACGCCGATTATTAATCCAATCAGGGGTGGTGGGTGACTCTGTAGGAGCTTATACTCCAAGGAAAAAAAAAAAAAAAAAAAGTTCAGAACTAAGCTATAATTGCAGAGTGATATGTGTCCATGAATTACTTATGAGACGCAACGACATGTAGCTTCCGCCTTTGTAGCTTCAGTTTCCAGTGTGTTGTGCGGAGAACCTTTCAATGCGCATACTGCGTCTGGTTAATATAAAAATAATAATAAATACATGCGCGTACTAGTGCTGAGTTTTATAATTTTCCACGTGTATGTCTTTTAACGATACATATTTTATAATATATCTACCATATTAATTTTTTTTTTCAACTGGCGAGCATATAAAATCTAAAGCTTTCTTACTTTTAATTATTAAAAGAAATTCTTATAGTTTGTTATGGAATTTTTCAAATCTGATCTGATTATTTTTGCTGTTTTACGAGGTGACAAAAGAAATCATGATTTTCCATCAAAAGACAAGGGCTTTTTACTAATTCCATGTCAAAGGACAAGTTAGTACAGAAATGGCTATTATATTAACAGATGCGAAAATTGTGTGTGGGACTACACCGATACATCTCCATATTAAACTTGCCTTTTCTTTGCCGTTTGAATAAGAAGATAGAACATTTTTAATATTGTAGGCTTTTATCTCTAACAAAAGGCAATTTAAGGAAAATTAATTGCACACGGAGAACTTGTAGGTTTTGCAAAAATACAACTTTTTCGCACAGAATGTCATGAATGTTGCAATTTATCTTTTTATACGCTGATTATGAATACTTATTGATCTATTTTTTTTTTTTTTTTCATAATTTTAACAACTTACGTTTTATGACATACGACATAGCTTTGTTAAACTGCCTTGTGTTACTGCTTTACATAAAAACATTTTTTTTCCTGTCGTCACAATAAACTGCATGACGTCTGCGACAAAATGGTGGATGTTTTGTCGAGTAGATCGAATACATATTGTTTCGACAATCATAGAAGAACAAATTTTGAACTCAAATAAGCTTATACAAATGACTGAAAATTTGAAAAAAATAAAATAAAATAAATAAAGAAAAACTTTTGAAAAAAAAAGGGAATTTTTTCCTTTGATTCAGTTCTATCTAGGTGTAAGCAGAGCGCTTATATTTTAGTTCAATTACATTTTTTTAATGATAATTTAAATATTTATAATTAGTGCAACCCACGATTTTTCTGTAGTCAAGTGGTGACTCAAAGATAAAGTAATTTTCAATTTTTTATCATTAAATGAAAGCTTCTCTTTTCTTTTTTTTTTTTATTACAATTAATTTGATTGAGTTTGAATTCGGCACCTAACTTTGACTATACTACACAGTAAGTGACTACAATTTAAGAAAATCTCTCGAGTTAGTATAAAATGTTTTATTTATATTTTATAAATATATAGTGTATTAGGATAACTATTGACAAAAGACGCATCAATTAGGTTTAAAAATGTGTATTGACCAAAAAATTCGGCAAAAAATATATTTTGCATGAATCATAGTCTTAATTTTAATCGTTATGATACGATTTTGTGCTGTACTGTGTAGTATATACTGGTAGTCTACGTTGCTCGAGGTTTATTCCTTCCCTTGCATAGTACCTTGTTTCAATAACTTTGTCAAAAAATCTGCTTAATTTTACTGAAGAACTGGATCCTGCCGCTAAAGATCTTATTTGAAGACAGTCCTAAAATTTTTAAAGAATTTTAGTTGATGCAAGATAAATCAGTGGTAGATAAAGCTTACTAGAAATATTTCATCAGCACCACACTCTTCAGCTATTGTGGAGGAACGTTTATATATGTTTGATCTTAGTTCCGTAACCATATCAAATTTGGTTCCAACTACCAAAATTGGAATCTAAAATATGTAAAATTATTAATAAGCACTTAATACCGTACCTATGGTTGAATATTGTATTTACAACAATTAAATGTAACAAACCTGTGTTGACCCTACAAATTTTTCAGGGTCAAAATCGTCAAACGATTTTGGTTTAGTATTGCTGCTGTCTTTGTTTAAAATTTCCTCTAACCACTTTTGTAAATTTTGTTGGGATTTCCTGTTGGTCAAGTCATGAACAAGTATAATACCTGAAATAAGATTTACCCACTGCACTAGCTGAATACAATTATGAAACACAAAAAGTTAAGCAATTGGACTCTAAATATCATTGAACATGTATTACCGTTTGTTGGATTATAAAATACTCTACGAGTATTTTTATGACTTTGACTACCTCCAATGTCCCATAGTTCAATAAAATATCTCCTTTGATTAGGTGTACCTTCCTTATATTCATGCAATTTAACTTCCACAGAACATCCAATAGTCCAAGATGGATTGCTTATTGGTTGTTGATGACATATTAGATGTGTCAGAGATGATTTTCCCACACCTATAAGTTGATGTATAATTTTTATCAAATGTGTATTCCAGACAACTTTTTTTGTTATTGCATTAAAATAATTTGCTTACTTTAGCGAACATACAACAATTCGTTAAAAAAAAAAATGAATAAAAATACGTCATACGAAGGATGTCACGATTGTTTTGAAACAAACAAGACCTTACCTGAGTCTCCAACAACGATAATTTTTACTTTATCAATAGCTGCCATTGATAATCATCCAAAAAAGTAAATTAACCATTACTTTATTCATCAACAACAACATTAACAAACATTACTTTTTTCTGCCCATAAGCAGTACAATTACAACAGCGGAAAAGAAGTAGAGAATATTAAAAGTACTTTAGTGACATATATCTACAGAAGCCCGGTCACGACATCTGTGTTATTTGCGGCAAGTTTACTTAGTTTACAATTTATTTTTTATCTAAAATCTACTTCAAAAAGTATAGATATATAGATGAATTTTTGGGTAAAGATATATTGTAAACTTGCCGCAAACAGCACAGACAACGTTTGTTATGTATTTTGTACCTATGCGATCACTTGCGGCTGGTTTATAATTGACTAAACAGCTCTAGTATAAGTTATAGTAATAATTTTATGGATCAGCGCCATCTAGCGTCGCGGATTTTTGAACTCAAAAGTGGCCCTAAACTTTTCAACCAGAGCTTTAGCGGTAAGAGCTACTTAGCCTATTATAAACTAGCCGCAACTCATTTTGAAGCTATAAAATAAAAAAATAACGATACATGTGTTTTTGGCGGCAAGTTAACAATCTATTTTTTACCAAATAATTGACCTCCTATGTATTTATACTTTTGAAGATAAATTTTCGAGTAAAAGATAGATTGTAAAATTGCCGCCAAAAACACACATATCGTTATTTTTTTATTTTATAGCTACTAAATGAGTTGCGGCTGATTTATAACAGGCTAAATGGCTCTAAGCGCTAATGCTACAGGTCAAAAGTTTAGGGCCACTTTTTGGTTCAAAAATCCGCAACGCTAGATGGCGCTGATCCAAATTACTATTCCAACTTACAGTAGAGCCATGTAATTAATTATAAACCAGCCGCAACTGTTCATAAATACGTTTAACATAAAATGTTAATGTTAGTTGTGCTATTTGCGGCAGGTGTAAAATTTATCTTTTACCCGAAAATTGACCTCCAAAGGTATAAATATTTATAAGAGAGTTTTTGAGCCGATTTTTGACATTTAACACATTTTGAGATTCTCCGCGAGAAAATGAGCACTGCTAGATGGCGCTGATCATAAACCAAATAAAATATTATTGTGTCAATTGAAGTTCTTAACCTCAAATTTTCAGTAGAGGGTCTGTAATGACCTGGTAACAACTTTCAGTAACAGAACAGCGATATTGCAGTAAATATTGTGGACTTTTTTTGATAGACTTAATTTTTATTTTACAATTTTTAGGTTGAATTTTTTTAATCACAAATTTTAATTAAATCAGTTTTTTGGATGACAAAATTTTTTGTAATCCAAACACCACAACACAGACTTCAAGAACTTGTAAGGCACAAGGAAGTCAGATCAAGTAAAATTAATACTTACCTTATGCTGTAACTTAATCTTTAGTTCCGAAATGAGCTCTGAGGACAGATTGGTCACAGAAGTTCCTAGTAGTTTAAAACAACTGGCGCGATTAGTAGTGCGAGGTTTTTATTCTATTGAAGATTCACTTATTATTGATATGCTTGTAAGAAATCCATGTGAGTATCATACACACCAAACTTTTGCCTGTTGACTTTAAGTAATGCAAATAAAACTTTTGTTAGGCATGAAAGAAGATGATATCTGTGATTTACTTAAATTTGATAGAAAAATGTTAAGGGCACGTATAACTACGTTGAAGAATGATAAATTTATTCAAGTCAAGCTAAGAATGGAGACTGGATTAGATGGAAAAGCACAAAAAGTCAATTATTATTTTATTAATTACAAGGTATTGTTTGGATAAGGTGCCAGTAAATGTTTGTTATTCATAAATATTACAGGATTGGTTGTTTTTAGATATTTGTAAATGTTGTCAAATATAAATTAGATGTGATGAGAAAAAAGATGGAGACTGAAGAAAGAGATGCAACGAGTAGAGCCAGTTTCAAGTGCACTAGCTGTTTAAAAACATTTACAGATTTGGAGGCTGATCAGTTATTTGATATGGATACTGCAGAATTTCGGTGTACTTTTTGTAAAGAATTGGTTGAAGAAGATCTGTCGGCACTTCCAAAAAAAGATTCAAGATTACTGTTAGCCAAGTTCAATGAACAATTAGAACCACTGTACATTCTTCTTCGAGAAGTAGAAGGAATCAAATTGGCACCAGAAATCTTGGAGCCCGAACCTACAGATATCAATGCTCTCAAAGGGTATTACACTATACATTTTTTACAATTTGATGCATTTGTTGATAAAATAAAAATAAATTTTTTTTATTTCAGCATTGATAATAAGAAATCTAATCTTCGTGGACCTAATGAACAATGGTCAGGTGAAGCAACGAGAAATACTGGATTTTTGGTTGAGGATACGCGAGTCGATGTATTAATAGGAGATGAAATTCAAGATGACAGTGCAAATAAAAAGAAAGAAAGACCAATTTGGTTGACGGATAGTACAGTCACCACTTCGGATGAACAAAATGATCTAGGAAACAATCAAGATAGCATTTTAGAAAGTGCTGCAACTGCCGCTTCAAATACTAACACAGTCAATAGCAAACAGGGTGAAGATATTATGTCGGTACTTTTAGCACATGAAAAGAAAGGTGGCATTAGTGCCACTGCTGTAAGAACTGTTTTACAGCATGAATCAAGTGACAGTAGTGACAATGAGGATGTAGGAGATATGCAAACGGTTGATGCTGGTGAGTTTTCAATTCATCGTGATTTTATCAATTGTTACTTTAATATTTATAATTTTTTAAAAAGTATTTGGAAACGATTTGTTCTTTCACAAATTAATTCTCCATAATAACTGTATTTTTTTTCATCGAATATAGGTGAGGTTGATGTTATGGAGTCGGAAGATGATGACGAAATACCAACGGTCAATGTAAACGGTAAGAAAATCGCTATAACCGATATTAATGACCAGCTTATCGCAGAAATGACTGATGCAGAAAAAGAAGTATATATACAAGTTTATCAAGACTTTTACTCTTCGATGTATGACTGAAATAACTGTTGTATTTTTAATATAAATGTATCTATGCATGTACATACCTGGATGGATGGATTAAAAAATGTAAAATATTTTTATAAATAAAATATCCTAATTTTTTAAACATTGTAAGTTGTAAATATTATTTTATTCAAATATTCTTACAACAATCATTATAATAAAACAACATTTTAATGGTAACACTTATCAATCTTTGAAAACGTTTCACAATTAAATTAATACTAAACGGTTATATTTTTGTTGTTTACTTTCTAATGCGTACAGCAAAAACTCAACAACCCTAGGCTTAGGAATCCATAGAAATTATCAACATGTATAATAAACGTCTATCATTTATATGTATATATATACATATATATATATGTATATAATTCTTTGTCATTATGTTAAGACATGATCAAAGACAATTATTAAGATTAATGTCACTTCTGGTAATACGGGAAATCGTGTTATTTTCATTAAGTTTAATTAACGATTAAGCTTACTTGAAATCAACATTTTTTTTGCTCGCCCCCCCAATGAAATTTCCCTTCAACCACCACAATTGAAAGGAAATTCCCAAGGCGATGTTAACAAACATTTTTTGAATATTTTTTTTCTCTTTTTTTTTATCATTTTTAGATATTTTTTTGTTTGTTTAAACTCTGGCACATCGGCTGGTTTTGAAGACACGTTATTCCTCAAAAAAAAAAAAAAAAAAAAAATTTTACACTGCATTTAACGCACACGATTTTCTATAAGATTCTCGTTGTTTGTGTTTTTTTTTTTTTGTTCCAATAAATTGTTCTGCTAAATCTCTCTTCGAAACCCCATGGACACGACCTATGGCCTTGCGTTTATTCCTGATCGTTCATTCTCAGACGGGCAAAGTCCTCGAATACGATATTGTCGTCGTCGTCGTTGGCGTAATTATCGTACCGACCTCTTTCGATGCTCCTGGTCTTCTTCATTCCTTTCGAGGACTCCTTTGTTGGTTCCGGCCCACTTCCAGCTCCTGAACATCGATAACAAAAGCGTCAAGTTCATAATACGTGGTGGGCATGTCTCTAAATTGGGCCCCGAAAAATTGGAAACAAAGATTTTTGCATGCACTGTACCCCGATGTTAAAAACAAAAAGCTGCTGTTAACTCATCGTCTAAGGTAAGAATCCACCAATATAATATTAAGTTCAATAAATTTAACTCTACTTTTTTTTTTTTTTCTTTTTTTTTTACCGATCTACTTCCCAAACGTAAATTTTACGTCAAATTTCAACTTGATTCAATCGTATTTTAAATAGTAAAATAAAAAAAAGAATTATTTTTTTTTGCAATACATATTTACGAAAACATTAATCGCGGGTTTTTAGCAGCTCTTGCCTCTGATAAGACACAGTTTGGTTCGGCTGATCAAGTTTGTCTCGCGGCTCACTTTTAATGTTCACGCTGAAAAAAACTTGTGCCGTGAATGGCTGACGTTGTACGAAAAATCTGAATTTTCGACTGTTTCGGTGAAAACGTGGTAACTAAACGGGGCTCGTGACGAAGAAAGCCATATTTTTGTCGAAATAAATAAATAAATAGATTCTTGCAAAAAGCACGATCGTTTTCCGTTGTTTCGATTATTCCCACTTGTGCGTATTTTTAATGTATTTTTCCCAGTTTTCGGCATCCACAACGTATTACGCGTGTAATGTAATGTAATGAAACATAATAGATGAATGTATGTTGAAAAAATAAACTGACCCACAGCCGGGTGCATGAGTTTGAAGGGCACGTCGGTGACGAGTTCACCGCCAAGGGTGCCGCAGTTGAGTTTCACGCGTACGGAGTACGAGATGACGATACCCATGTTTTCGTTTGGGGCTTTGCCCTCGGCAACCATCGTCGAGGAGGCAAGATTGACGTCGTCATCCTGGAAAAACAACAATACAATGATCGCGTCTATATTATATATATATGTGTGTGTATATATACAGTATACGCGGATGTAGGTATAATAATAATAATAATAATAATATAGTATGTATAGGTACCTTGAGATGCCCGTCGAGCGCAATGCCTCGACGGTCCTTGTTGCTGCTGGCCAAGGGCACGAGGTAAAATTGTTTGGTAAACGAGGCCCCCGGTGTTATGGGGCAACCCTCTCGCGTCTCCAAGCTGGCCACGTTGCGCGAGAATTGGGCGTTCACCATGGTCACTTCGCAATGCTGGACAACGAAGATCTGCGCAATGAAGGGCCAAACAAGCATATATGTATACGCTCATTATTTATGTTATACTCGTGCTACTTATAAAGTCAGATAAGAGAGAGAGAGAGAGATACACGCATGTGTGAAACGGCACCTTGATGTTCTTGACGGCTTTGCGGGAATTGTTGGTCACTATGACGTTGGCCGACACTTTTTCGCCGTGGTAGTAAATTTCCCTGTCCAATGTCACCTCCAAGTTAAGCTTGCCCTGAGAGAACGTGAATCCCTTGGATACTAATGAGCTCGGAAGCCTGCGGCCGCGCGACGGTGGGGCGTATTGTAATTTTTTAATTGCCAAGGCGAGGGAGGATCGCTTGTGACCCTGAATCGACAAACATATCATATATCATTACTCAGCTTATACTTTCTTGCGCTACGTTTTCATCCAAATTTTCCGTTCATTCGGCCCTTTGTTGCATTTCTTCGTTCTTACATACTTATTATACGAGCTACCATGTACATTTTTTGACGTAACGAGCGAGATATATTTTTTTACGTACAGGTAACACACGACCCCGGGCATTACATAAATCAATGTATAGGTATATATACGTAAAAAAAGAGATTTGGAGAAAAATGCACTCTTATACCCGCTAGTGCCATATTTATTTGTTTATTTATTGTTTAAACGTTGAAGAGTCAAAAACGCGCGTTACGAAAGCAGCTTAGGAATCGGTATACAATGCAATGTATAAAAATATAGGTAAGTACGCATGCAGTTTGAGTCTCCGCCTGATAAGTAAATGGGTCGTTATATAATATACACACAAGAGATGCCTAGACGAGCGAAAATCCAGTTATATTCTTAAATACGAGAATGCACGCGATAATCTTTACGACACGCCTTATTGAATTATTATTTGATTTTTTTGTGTTTCGCGACAACTGAGCATTTTTTTCTTTTTACCCTTTATAATCCATGTACTTGAACTTGTCAAATAATGGCACAAAAAAAAAAAAAAAAAAAAAAAAAAAAAAAAAAAAAGGGTACGAAGCGAGTTGAAAAGCTCAATGTATTGAAATCACCTTGTCGTCCTCGCTCTCGGCCACGTAGATCTTGACGGTGTACTCGACACCGAGGGGCTTGCCCTGGTCGTCATCGCCGGGCTGTAGGGTAACCGAGCTCGGTGAATTGGCTGGAAAGGTAAACAGGAAAGGATAGGCGTTGGAGCCGAGTTTCCTCAACAGCCGCTCCTGGATGGGCGTGTAATCTTGCTTTTCCCTCTTCGACGGGACTATTTGCTCTCGACTGAGGACCAACTCCTTGCTGAACTTCACCCCCATCACCTCGTCCTCCTCCCGGCCATAGCGGTACGTTGTGATCACCTACGCATTTTTGCCATTCACCCCCCCGAATCAGAGCGTCGTTTTTCGTGCCATTCCGCGTATCGTGACAATTTTTATACATTTTTAGAGGTAAGCGCCATTACGTATAATATATACAGGATCGGGAAGAAAAAAAAAAAAAAAGGAACCCTTTTGTTGATTTAAAAGCTCGAAAAATCGGTTGTAACGGCTATATTGTAGAAGCACCGATGAAAAATGTACGTAGGTATAGCCTACCTGGCCGTAAATCTTTCTGCCCTGGAGGTAGTCGGGCTCGACGACGACGATGCCATCGATGGGATCCACTGACTCGAGGTGGTCGATAAAGTCTCGCTTGCCGAGGTAAACCGTGACTTTGCCTAAGAGCCAACGCCATACGTATACGTGATAATATATACGTTCGAAACACCATTGAGATAAATAAGTATACGCGAGTTATACCGATCTAGATACTTCATATATTTGTAAGGAATCAATTGCTGTAATTATTTTTCAATACTTTTCTCGGCGAACAATTTCCAAGTAGGTGTACGTAATCAAAGCTTCAATTGTATATACACTTGTTACGCAACGTAATTATACTTGTACTCAATTTTGATAATCAATGTTCCAACCTGAAGTGATTTAATCAAGTGCATCAGTGCCCGGGAAAATAAAAAACTACTTTGCACAGTGAGAGTGTTGCAAAAAGAGGGAGAGATAAAAAAATTACATAATAACCAGCCCGAAGAACTGCAATTCCGTTGGTTTGTTAAAGCAAAAAGAAGAAACGGACTCACCATTGGGGGTGACCTTTTTGAAAACCTTGACGGCCACGACATAGGCCAACAGCAAAACCCCAATCATCTGGCGTTGAGGTTGCAAGCACCAATTAAGAACGAACACTCACGCACAGACAATACAAAACTTGAACGACAATGAAAACAACGAATTTCGAAGAGAAAAAAAAAAAAAAAAAAAAAACTGTGAGAATGAGAGAGAGGGGCCCACTACGTGCGGGATCGTCCGCTGATGGCTCGAGCCCGGGGTAATATATGATACACTAATATTATGTTGATTTTTAGGATTCCCGCCCAGAAGTGACGGGTTCGCGGGTCCGGTGCACCACCTCTTATAGACTTCGCTCCAGGGGCTTCCCGATGCACCTCGAAGCCCCACTGTACATCGTCATCATACTGCTTTCCTTTAACCGGATCATTCAATTATTGTACTTTTCAAAGGTAAAATCGGATTAAACGGCACACAGCGCGCGCATCTTTTTTCCAACAACTTATTATATGTTGTACGTGCATACACACCAGACGTACAAAATTTTCATGCACGCCCACAAACCCCCTTTTTGCACACCCCCTAAAATACATGTGTATATTGGATATGTGTTGTACGCACGTGCATAAACCGCACGCGTATGTGGAATATTCATAAAAGTAACTTGCCGATATAGAACTAAAACCTTTTTTTTTTTTTTTTTTTTCTCCAAGCCAGTACNACGCCCACAAACCCCCTTTTTGCACACCCCCTAAAATACATGTGTATATTGGATATGTGTTGTACGCACGTGCATAAACCGCACGCGTATGTGGAATATTCATAAAAGTAACTTGCCGATATAGAACTAAAACCTTTTTTTTTTTTTTTTTTTTTTTTTATGAAAGTAATTTTAATAGCGAATATGTTGAGTATCAACTTTTGCTTCGCTCGACACTACATTTATGCTCACCTCTTGAAAAATAATGCCTACAGCTTCAAAAGTCGAACAGTTGAGTCTGCACTTCGAATTTCGAATTTTTTAAATATGTACAATTCGTTGGCTCAATAAAATAAGAAACTCCCCATTCAAAACTATACAGTAAAGAAACGTCCAAGTCGGAGAAAATTTTTTATCCTAAAATTTTGTAGTGACACAGTTCGACCCATTAAGTACTTGAAATAACTTTATTAAAGATGCACACATTAGTATTATGTTAGAATTGCGTGCATTTATTTTTATTCTTTGACTGATTAATTGCCGATAGTATTAATTTACCGCGCAAATCATAAGTACTAAATACTATAAATGCTATACCTACGTTTGAGTCGAGTAGCGCCCGAAAGTGTAGCAGAGCACTATATAGTACTGCCACTAAAAAATTGTTGCTTTTAGCTGCTTGTTTGTGGCAAATTTGAGTTGGCTGAAAAATTTCCCAGTTCTAATTCCAAACAAACGGGATTAATGATTGATGGGGGACACGGGAAATTTTTAATGGATTACTCCCATACTACAACATTTTACGGGATTTGTCATAAAAAGTTGGTGCAAGAAAAAGTCACATCAACAAGTATTGTGTGCAGTCTTAAGATTTTTTTTTATTTCAATCATAAAAATAATAATCATGTTAATAATGATGATAAGTTTACGTGGTACATGGGTAGTTATTATATATCGTTCAATTTCAAATTCATTTCATCTATCTAGAACGTCGCTAAACTGAACTGCCGGAATTGCCGCTTGTTTTTGTTTTGACAATACTTCGATCGCCCATCGCAAGCGATATCGCAATAATGTACATTAAACTTAAAGCTATGAAATAACTTGCACTTTGACAAATTTTTGCCTCTTCATCCACTATCTTCTTTTCTCATTCTCCTTTTAACACGCTACAAACTATTGACTTTACATTTATATTACGTGTATCAAAAGCATTATACGGTTTCATATAGTTTTTTCTTCTTCTTTCTTTATTTTTTTTATTACGAATTACAAGTGTAAAAATTCATTAAAAAATGTCTCGTTTAGCGAGTTTCGCTGAAATTAACCAAAAAGTTTAATTTTTATTTAAATTACAAAACAGTCAATGTACAAAGGAAAATTTCATCTTGAAAAAGGAAAATAAAAAATCGTGTTTCACTCAAGATTTCATAATTCAATAAATTGGCAAGTAATTAAAAAAAATAAGGCTAACGATTCGTAACAAAATTTAGAATCACCAATTGTTCAAGACTGCTATACAAATTTTTCATTTGAGGGTTACAAAATTTTAATTCTACAAAAAAAATAATTTATACTCTGAGACGGCTTAGGATCACGGGAATACAAGCTTATTTTTTATGATGCTAATTAACATTGTCTACTGTTTCATTATGTTAAATTTAATTTTATACAATATTTATATGCGTGTGGTATACTTCATAATATGTTAACAGAAATCGTGTATGCACAAGAGCTGAGTAATTACAAACTTTTAAAACAAAATTCGACAAGTAATAACAGTAATAGCAAAAATAACATTAGCAATGTAAATATTAATAAAAATTAACCTTACAAAACGAAAGGGACATATTATAGTGGATAGGCGTAAATACAACTATTGGTAGGCACAATTAAGGTAGATACTATGGCAAGCCGTTGCTATTAGGGAACAAGAAATACATGAAAGACATAAAAAGTTTTTCCAAAAATTTATTAATGCAACCATACAATTCCAAGTTTTCAAATTACTTTGATTTATATCTATATTACAAATGAAAGTGTTATGGTTATTAAAATTAACTCAAGATATTCCAGATATTAATTTTACGTTACACAAGTAGCAGTGAAACCAATGAAAAAAAAAAAAAAAAAAAAAAAATTGTAATTTGAGTGTCAAATTATGAGAGAAACAAATTTTGGGCCACTTCTTGGGAGTTATTCAAAAATAGGTAGTGCCTTTGCTTAAGTGATAATGATGGACAAAAGTGAAAATTATTATTTGTGATATTTAATTTACAAATAATCCCAATCACTAATCCAAGCCTGAAAAATAAGTTTTATGTACCAGGCAATGAATTTTGACTTAAAAAAATGGCACGTCAATCGTAAGGAGAATCTAGCATATTTATATCTCCATTTTAAAACTACATCGCGCTATTACGGAAAAATTTAATTTCTTACAAAACCTTTCGCTTACAATGTATCTCAATATGAGTTTCGAATTTTTAATTTTATGAATAACTTCAAAAGTTATGCAAAATTAAAAAGTCTTGTTTCTCAATAATGCACCTACTTTACAATTATAGTTAATGAATATCAAAGCGACGACTTGAATTATATAAGCATAGAATTCTACCTTATTGCGCGTAAAGCACTGGGTGTCGCAAGAAGTTTTAAATAAAAGTACCTAGCTTTAATTCACAATGGTATTTGGTGCTTAAAAATATGCTAATTATTCTCTAACTCAATTGTGATTTTAAGTTATTTTTCTTGCGATATTTGATTAGGCATTACAAACGAGTAATATTCCACGTGTCAGAGACACGTTTTTTATCTCGGCTCAGTTTGCGGGAAATAATTTTTTAAATTACGTACAAGTTAATAACAGTATTAAGCCTAAACAGAAAATCACCGGCTGCTCATTTTACCTTCCCAAAAACGTAATCAAGGTAAAGTTTCCATTTCAACGCGGAATACAAAAAGAACGCCCATTTCAGGAAAATTGTTCGAATTTTTTTCCAAATATTTTTGAGGTGTTTGAAAATAATTTCAATTACACGTTGTCAGAAAACTTACTACGCTATCATTGCATTATCAATTAAATCAGTATCTACAATAGATTTTGCATTGGCAATGAATCATACACACAGTTCTCCGATACCAGAGCACTTCTAATACTAGGTAGTACAAACATTGTTAGTTGAATCACTAGCAAATATTGTAAATTTTTTTTTAATTTTTAATGCAATCACTGATCATTGAGAACTTACTAAACTTACATTGCTAAATCTTTTTTTGCCATTTCTACTATGGTAATTGGTTTTATGTTTTAACATTATTACGACTCTCTTTTACTCATCTGTATAGTACGCTGTAGTATTATTTATCTTTGCTCAAGAATTTAAGCAAATTTAACCCATTTATGCAGTAAAAATCTGTAATTATTAACATAACTTATTATTGAGTTTACCGATTTGAATTTTTACATTAATAAACCAGCTTTACCAACCTAACGTTCTTTAGGGAAATTTTGCCTCACTCTATGTAATCCGTTTTTAGGACAAGTCTGAAATATACAAATGAAAACAGTTTTGATACTATAGACGAAACGTTAATTAAAAATCTTTAAATAAAATAATACTTACAACTTGGAGCAGCTGCTGATTCGAATCTCTTTTGAATTTGATCATAAGTAAATTTAACAAAAGTATCATATTGCTCTGAAAGTTTCAAACTTAAGACTTGATCATATTCTTCTCTAATTTTTACTTCTTGTTCTTTGAGCATTCTTTCGCAGATCAAACCAACCTAAGTAAATTTAATTGTTAGATCACTTTTTTTTCTACTTAAAATGTAATTCACTAGAATATAATATTACCTGTCGAAATGTAAAAAGTGGCTTTTCTTTAGTACAGGAATTTGAGTTGTAGTTGCTTGATGAGCAGGATGGACTTGAGGGACTATTTGGAGTCTCCATATCTGAAGAATCGCTTTGGGAAGTGAAGGTTAATTGTTTGCGTTTGTTTAATCTACGAATTTCTTCTCTGAGATTAGCAGCCATTTTTTCTGAAAATTATATCAGTTTTTCATAAAATGTCAAGTATTTACTTAAAAGGTAAAAAGATTATTTTGTATAATTGATACAACATGTTTACTAGGGCACACTTTACCACACACCTGACCAAGAAAAAACATTTCTTTGCTAAATGTACCAATCACAGGCATTCATTTTTTAACTTAGTATTGATTAAAAAGAAAGGCTTATGACTATAGAAACACATACTTAAAGTTATCGGTACAAATGCCTCCAATCGAGCCATATTGGCTTTTTAGTTTGAATATATGTATTTTTAATAAAACTAATGAGCACTATCAAAGTTCTGAGTGACTTAAAATCAGCTCTTTTCTTTCAGGTGATTACAATGACTTGATATTTGCAAATTTTTTCTTGAATTTTTTTTAATATTTCCAGAACGATGTACCAACTCTTGTAAACTTGGAATGAGTTAGAGCTAACTTCTTTTTATTCTAATGAAAAACTTTATACATCACATAGGGAAGTGAAGAGAAACGCTAATAACTACGACAGCTAGCTCTAAAAAAATACTGATTGTTGTGCAATAATATTTTGTTTATTAGTGTTTAAAAATATTACTTTACAGAATTTTTATAAATCATTGTTTATACAATTTTAACACTTTGATTGCAACAAGTGTTTTTTCAGAGAAGAAAAAAATTACGTAATGTATTTTNATGTTAAAAAGAAAAAATAAGAAAAAGAAACATTTAAAGAAGAATGGAAAAAGTAATTATAAGTAATTAAACTCACCTTCAAACATAAAATTTTCAATGTTGTCGATATTGATTGTAGTTTCAGCCGACTGTAATACAACCGACAGATCTATAGGAACTACTTGCCCCGCAACGCATTCTGCTCGAAGAGCGTCGAAATTCTCCGTGAATGGAGAGATCGGTGATTCCCGAACTTCAATGAATTTTAAAATTATGAATTTTAGATAATAATAAAAAAAAAAAATAATAATAATTATGTGTAGTTTTTTCTTCTGCCTTTCTCATGAGCAATATGAGCATATACTAAATATTCCTCGGGTGCGTAACTGCGCGTTACATACAAATGGGAAAGCTTTGTCAAAAGCATGCCTTATTCCCTTCTTAGGATTCCTCGACCCTTATGTACAAAAGTATAGGTATCTGATGTTCTGTTCCCTCCCCTTACAATATATCTGGCTTGCTAGCTGAGCTATAGCTCTCACGTTCCAATATACGTTAAACCCTGCCCTCTCCCATCCCATTTTTTGTCTGAACGTACACGCCGTGATAAAAGATGCTGCAGCGGCTTTTAAATCCTTTACGGCTACCCCGCCAACCCCGACCCCCGAATGTATGGCCCGTACAAGCTAAAGCCGGTCTCTGCTCTGCCCCTGCACCTATGAACCCAAGAGTGTAACAAATGCGATACAAAAAAAAGATTTTTTTGTACCCTCTTACATATATGTTAAAGAAGGTACAATAAAAAGGTTAGGTGGTATGGGCTCCTGGTAATGTGGTAAGTGTACGTGCTATTTTTGCCACCAAACTATATAAGTACACCCAGACAATCGAAATCGAACGGATGATGATAAGTGTATATCTGGTCACAATGATGGTGATGACGATAAAGATCAAATAAGCTTGGATGCGTGTACACGTACGCAACCACTTTGAGAAGCATAACAATGATGCATCAGAGAATTAAAGTACTTAGATATACATATAAGCCTAGGTACTTGGAGAGAAAAGAGATGTAAACAACAGCCAGACTTTTCCCAAGAAATCATAAGTGTACATAAGCAGCTGAGCGTACACACGGGGACAATTATAATACAGAATTGAGAAAGATGGCCGTGTGCACATAAGAAGAGTACTTACAGGTACTTAAGACACTTACTAACTGAGAGATTGGTCTCGATGGGTAGGTAGAAATGACGACGACGACGAGGACACAAATAGAAAATGCAAGTGGTATAAAAATTGGTTTAAGGAAAGCGCACACGCGGTATGCATGATGTGCGAGAGAGCGTTCTAGCCTTACCAGGTGTGAGCTTGTTGGTGACCTCGCCGAAAGGCGAGTTGTTTCCTGGACTCTGGCCGCAGCTGTTGCTGGAATGGGCCGAGGGCGAGACGCTGCTCATGGGTATGCATCGCCGGCGTTTATTTGGCCTTCCGTGGCTGTGCACAGGGTCGAATTCCAGTGACCGTTTTAGGGTGGCGCAGGCCATCGTTGCTGTTGCTTCCTAGTCTTGCTACTGCTCCTGTTGATGCTGTTCGTCGGACACCGTCCACACACACACACACACACGCGAGCGAATATGTTGAGGTAAAGGTAGAATATATAAATACACTAATCGTCTCCTCCTCGAGAGAGAGGGCGGGGTGGTTGGAAAAGCACGCCTCTGAGCGTTTATGCGAGGCAGCTGGAGTGACTCACGTACGGCTCGGCTACGGGGTTTGCGACACTAGGATTCTACGCTAGCTCGTAACCGCGTAGTAGATGTTGGCCTGGTTGTTTCAACACCAAAACAAACACTCCTCTCTTGCTCGCTCACAATATGGCGGCCTCGAGGAGCTCGCTGCTCTACTGCCTCTACAAGCTACTACTGCTCACAAATTCTCGGTTTCCTTTCCTCTCTGTTGCTCGTCTGTGTATAGATGTTACTAGTTTAGACGCTGGAGTCTGTTTCTGGAGCAAGGCAACTGCAGGGTGCAGATGAGATGGGTGGTCGACTTGTGATCTTGAATAGACTCACTGCTCCTGCTCCGGAATTTAATGTTTGCACAACAGACAGAGACAGACTCTGAGAAACGCAGGAGCGCACACGATCGCACACACGGCACACGCAGCTGATCTGATGGCTGATGATGCCCCTCTCTGTGCTTTTGTATTGTAAATATGTGTGAACCATACGTGAGCATGTATATAGATATACGCCTATAGGGTACCTCTCCCTTTAGAAAACACACACATGACATATAATGGAACGGGCGTCGAACGTTGAATCGTTGTTGAATGAGCAGAATGAGAAAGTTTGATTACTTATAATTATCTGATCTTTCGTTTCAGTCGACTTAGACTCTTTTGTGACGTGGGATTCTCGGTGCGGAATTTTTTATGAATTTAGTAATGCAGAAACCATGTATAATAATTCAACAAGTTTTTATCTTGGCCTTCATTAAATTTCGTATTTTGGTTGTATCCATTTTTCTTTTAATATATAAAAGTTCAAGCAAAAAACGTAAAAAAGGATATATCAACGGGACATGGAACAAAAGAACCATGTTTTATTGGATCTTTTATTTTATCTTTTGTTTCTTTGGTTTGTGTGCACATCTTTAAACTCGATGTTAATTAAAAAAAAAAAATATCATTGAAAAAAAAATCATTGTTGACAAAAAATATCTAGATGAAATACATATTTTACCAGTTTTATTAACAACATCAAAAAATCATTGGTACTATTTTTATGGTTTATTTTTTAAACTTAACGAATGCGAAGTACATGTACGTTCCAATTTTTAGAGGTTTTTACTATTACAAACATGTCTCTGCCCATATGTTCATAGAAATCATCGGATTTTGAAGTATTATTGAACACTCGATAATTTCCTACTTACAGAATATTGGCATGGTTTTGCAGACCTTTTTTTCAATCAAACACAACAAATTCAACTCTTATATAGTCTTTATTATGTTTTTTAATAAACTTTACCACATATTACTAAAATACACACACACTAAGTCGATAAATCTATGCAATGTGTAAAATAATTGTATTTCTTTTATTTAAGGTAAATACTGCTTCTGTTAGCAGGCTTAATATTTTTAGTCTCTTATCACATTCATTTTTTATGAACATTAAATATTGAAAAATAATTAGCTAATTTGGAAAAAATCGTTCTTAGAATTTACTCACAATAAAAAAAAGAAAAAGTAACTAAATGGAATTCAAAAAAGCATTTCTTTTATACATGCGAAAACGAATGCCGTTTCCTTCAACAGAAGTAAAAGTTTGGTCAAATCTAATAATTTAAGGAATGTCAATTATTATTTAAAAAACAAAAAAACAAAAAAAACAAAAAAGTAATGAACACTAAATCGAATGAAATAAACGGAAGGTCCCTATTCCTATGAGGGTTACTTAAAAGTACAATAATAACTTATTTTTCAAACAAGTAAAAGTGATCATGATTTTTTTATAGTTAAAGTTTTTTTGGTAATACCTATTTAAAAAATTAAAAGAAAAAAAAAAAAAAATTGAAACGAAAATATCACTACTACATTTGCGGCAGTTGGTCTATTGGAGTAGCAAATTTGAAATCCTCGGGGAAAAGATTGACGGCATGTGGAAACATTAATTTATAAGATTGTCTTATTGTAACATCTGCAACACCAGCAATGTCACCAATTTCTTTTTGTGATCTTTTGTCTTCAGAAGCCTAATAAAAAATTTCAATTATAAAACTGTACGGTTTTCATCGATCATTATAATTATAAAAAAATAATAATACGAGTCTAATTTTACCTGTGAAGCCATGTAAATAGCTGCGGCGGTTACAGAAATGGGCGATCTGCCAGGTACAATGTCTAATTCAACAGCCTTTCTGGCAATGTGAGTTGCTGCTTTCTGTACCATATTTGGTAGGCCCAAATTTGAACAAAATCTCGACATGAAATCACCAGTGGTGATGAGATCAACGCTAGTTTCGAGAGCTTTGAGAATGAGTTTAAAACACCTTCCAATTTCTTTCTTGCTAATTTTACTGACCGCACAGATTTCCTTAAATGTACGTGGCACCCCTTCTTGACGGCATGCAATGTATAAACAAGCTGAGGCAATAGCGTCATTTGCACGTCCCTTTAAATTCTTTCCATCATGCACTTTCTTGAAAAGATTGTTTGCCCTATCAACAATGGTTCTTGGAAGATTGATGCGATCTGCCATTGCGTTAATTTCACGAAAGGCATTTGTCAAAGTTCTGTCTGAACTACTCATCTGAATTTAATACATATTGATTACGAAATGATAAGTTTGTGAACGTTATTTTTAATTTTCGTACTTACAGTTCTACGATTTTGATATTTTGCAACTCCAAAACTGTCAAAAGAGGCAGCTCCAGTACCAGGTCCTATTATTGTACATAAATCTGAGCCATTTAACAAAGGATTTTCAGGACCACCAACACGAGATGGATCCACACCAGCCTTTTCATTACTAAATGTTCTCCACTCTGATCCTACGTCTATGACTCTGATATCGAAATTAGAACATCAGAAATTAATTTGCATAAAACAAGATTTTTGTTTATTAAAATATGTACTTGCCTGTCCCCTACAACGAGACCACATTCCGAACAAATTTGATCTCCAGCTCTGTAATCTTCAATTAATGGAGCTTCTGGATGTGAATAGCAGCAAACTTTGTTTGTTTCGTGTCTGCAATAATACAAACAATTGTAATGTAAGTCATTAAATAACGACACTAGTTAAAAATATGAAAAATCGGTTTTTTACTCCATTGTTTACAACCAAAAATATAGTGTACATTATTTTTATTTTACAATAGAGTTTTACAAGTTTTAAACACAATGTTCATAAGTTTTCATTAAAAATCCATGGGTTATCCGGTTTTATTTAAACTCAATATCATTGTGACATTTACTTTTAAAAAAATGGCAACTGATAAGCTTACACTTATTTATGTACATTGTAATAAAAAAATTTGATCAAAAACAAAAAATTGTCCGCACTAAAAGCAAAAATAAGTAAAAAAAAAACAAATTACTCAGATGTAAACATTTGTGAACAGATGTCACAGAGATGAAAGTAGTAATTAAAAGAATACGCGCCATAAAATACTGGAACAATAAAAACAATGGTGCTAAGTAGAAACATGAGGATTATGCTTATTTACTTTGTTGACACTGAGCGAATGTGTATGTACAATAATCTACCAGGTGTTCGACTTTTCGGTATCGTATATGCGTTTGAACAAATTAATAATAAAAAGCATTACATACCTCGAGTGTGTAGCCATGTTTTCCTTCTATTGTCAACTTGTGACCTGTTGGTTGGCTACTGGGTTACTTCGAACCAAACTCTGTTCTTCGCCTAGGCTTTTTTTCCTGCAGTGTATAAATAACCTGTAGCTAAAACCAACATGCATCGACTGTGGAAGCCTTTCCTTTACCGACTTAAATTTTTATTCTTGTTTTTGTACACTTATGTCATGTATAGGCATATACGTAGGCAGCAAAGCAAATAGCACATGCACATGCCACATGCACTTGGAGTGCATGTATAAACTCAAACAATCTCGCTGGCTATTCGATTTGATGTTCGAGTTAAACAAATCGACTAGTCGAACCTCGAACTGCATGGATAGCGATAATTTAAAATTTTACAAAATATATAAGTACTTGATTCTTTGTAAATTCGATCGACGTTATCGTCGCCGAGTACTCATAGAGTTCTGCAAAAAATTAATTCTAGACCAACAAAAGAGGTAAAGTATTCCATACGACGTATATACGTATATACATTGTTCATATTTTATTATTTTAACTATTTATATATGTACTATCTTCAGTTTATATTACTTTTTTCACTTGATTAAGTTTCGTATCATTGATTATAGAATTTCATCACACAACTGTAAGTTTATAAAAAATGTATTTTCATAACTAACAGCGCAACAAAGAGTAAGTCTTCAAAGTTAGTCAGTTTGGAACAACACTATCTATTGTGCGAATAAACCTAGAGCCACCTCATTAGACCTATGTGCCCCTTGATTGCTGTTTATTGTTATTATATGTTGAGAAAAATTTTATTTTATTTTTACCAACGTTGTAATATTCAAGGATACGAAAATTAAAAGAATGTTGAAAAATACTGTAACGATTCAAAGTTTTAATTACAAAAATATTACATTTTTAGTTGATAAAAGATTTAAGTATTTGTTGAGATGCATGAAATTTTTATAGTTTTAACGGTATATTGGGCCAATATTGTGGTTTTGATTTTTCCATATGCCTATCAAGTGTAGCTTGAAGAGCTGCTTCCATAGCTAAAATCTTTGTACTTGCTTCACCATACATTAGTTTAGCTATTTCACTTCTCTTGCGAGTTTTTTCGAAGATATTTTCTTCTGCTTGCTGATCATCATCTTTAGATTCTTGATCCGATAGTTCACTTTCTTTCTGAGTTTTTAATTCTATCTTATGTCTAATACTTTGAGTTAAAAAGGTCATCATATCTTCATTCACGTGAAATTCTAAATTTTCATCTGTACAAGTTTCTTCTTCCTCATCCAAATTATCTTCATGAAACTGTTCATGCTGGTTTGTTTCAAACACAGAATGGCTTTTAGAGTTTGAACTTTGCATCAAATTTCTTATAGTTTCTTTCAATACACGATTTTCATGTTCTAAAGCATAGCATCGTGTTTTCCACCAAGTTACGTTGTGTCTACAAATAATACACTCAACAATCACATAATTTGCTAGTTTGTAGTTAGTATATTTATCATATTAAACATGTATTGAACTAGAAGATCTCACCTCTTTTGCCATTCGTGGGCTGCACTATAATTCTCCCAAAAAGCATTAGCATCCATTGTATTGTTTTTTAATTTTTCTTTTGTCGCGTAAGTACTGTAATGCTTGGAGTTTTTACTTATTTTTTGCCGTTTCTCAGATTTAACCTCAAATTTTTGGTGGGATTGCTTACTATTGAGACGACGTTTACGTCTGCGTTTTCTGTTTCGTTTGCCACAGTTAATAAATTCCATTTGAATTGGCAAAACGAAAATTCGTTAGAGGATTCAACGATTATTGTTGTTTATTGAATCCATAACTTCGGAATAAAACCAGTTCTATCATACAAATGGTTTTTTTTCAAATGATGGTTTCGTTACAAGATTGAAATTTCACTTGACAATGCCTAAAAATTTTATGATCTTAAAATTCTATATGTACCTATGTACATGATAGTACAAATTTGCACTTCAAAAAAATATTTACAGCTTCACTTGACAATTTTTTGTGTTTCTCTTCTTACTGATTACTAAATAATAAAAAAAATTAAAATTTTGATAAAACGCCATTGGTGCTGCCTAGCGGAGAATTTATTAAAAAGTTGTGCAGTACCGACGGTTGGCCGGCTGGCTCGCAGTTCTTCGCGCGCGCGCAATATTGTATTTGGATCTAGTGCCATCTAGCGTAAAAAATCCTGCTGCTCATCTACATGAGATAAGAGAGAGAGACCTGCATGTAGTCATGCAGAGCGAGTCAGTCAACCGTCGGTACAGCAACAAAAATATCGGCCCAGCTGTATTGACAGTAGAAAGACATCACCTTGACGTCACCGTCGATGAGATCACACGAGATGATTCTGGATCTCGATTCGACCTATACTATAACTATAACGGCTACTTAGCAGCATTTGCGGAATATAGCCTCTGATTTTATCATTCTGGTAAAGAGAGCACGATGTAAGATATTCGTAAAATTATGTGTAATAATTGCCGCAAATAGCACAGAGAATGTCAACTTTTTATTTAAAATCTACTAAATAAGTTGCGGCTGGTTTATAACTGACTAAATGGCTCTACTATAAGTTATAGTAATAATTATTTGGATCAGCGCCATCTAGCGTTAGGGATTTTTGAACTAAAAAGTGGCCCTAAACTTTTGACCCACAGCATTAGCGCTTAGAGCCATTTAGTCAATTATAAACCAGCCGCAACTTATCTTGTAGCTATAAAATGAAAAAATAACGATACGTGTGTTTTTGGCGGCAAGTTAACAGTTTATTTTTTACCAAAAAATTGACCTCCTATGTATTTATACTTTTGAAGATAAATTTTTGAGTAAAAGATAGATTATTAACTTGCCGCCAAAAACACATGTATCGTTATTTTTTCATTTTGTAGCTACAAGATAAGTTGCGGCTGGTTTATAATTGGTTAAATAGCTCTAAGCGCTAATACTGTGGGTCAAAAGTTTAGGGCCACTTTTTAGTTCAGAAATCCCCAACGCTAGATGGCGCTGATCCAAATGACTATTGCTATATTTTTTATAGTAGAGCCATTTAGTCAATTATAAACCAGCCGCAACTAATTTAATAGATAGGAAATAAAAAGTTGATGTTGTCTGTGCTGTTTGCGGCAACTTTACAAGTTATCTTTTACCCTAAAATTCACCTCCTAAAGTATAAATATTCTACTTGTATGGTTTAATAAAATCGACCATGTGGCAGTGGCACTACTTAGAACTTAGAACTCTTAGAAGTGATTACTATACTTAATTACTACACATAACTTGACGTATATGTTACACTGTGCTCTTCTTTTACCAAAATGATAAAATCAGAAAACAACAAAAAATATCGAAGTTTGTTGACGCGGAATCCACCGACAGTTAAGTAGTACAGGGTTGACGCTAGCGGTTGACCTGGAGCCGTACCATATAAATCTATGAAGAAAAGCGAAGAAAAGTTATATGGTACGGACCCGGTTGCGTTAAATCGAAGCACGCAATACAATTTTCTCTAGCTACTAAATACGTACAGTGATTAACTTCTGGCGGAAAAACCTAAAATATAGTGTAGTTTTTCCCTGCAAGCGTAACCTACGTAACCTAACTATAAGTTACTGTAAAATATATCGTTATGAAATATTAGGTTATCATTCCTGCGATAACTCGGATAACTGTACTTTGCCAGCTACTATATAGACATGTGGGTATTAGGTATGGCAATTACCTTGACATGTCAAGCAGATAGTAAAAAGACTTACGGCAGGACTGTATAAGAAATCATCCAACAAAAAATTACTCATATGTTATAATAAATTTTATTTATTAAATACGTAACTCTTATAAGAAATATACACTTTTTACTTCATATAAATCTAAAAAAGTTTATTTTGTAACACAAATCAGACTTAAATTTTTACTCTGCACTACATTGATTCCAAAATTTTTTTTTTACTTCATTCATATTAATGTACATTATTTTGATTTGTATATTTATAAGGTTTCAATTAAAAATAATTATACTTAACATGATAAATTAACATAATTATCTATATTGTGCTGATGTATCACCCATAATAAATTCAATAGTACCATAATTTTCCTGAACGATTCTCTGTTTTCAGACAATAATTATCGAGTTTATCCGTAAAAAAATTAGTTTGCAGAAATATACATATGTATGTACTGTAAAATGTATCGTAAAAATATTTAATGACTTTTGCACGTTTATTAAATTCCAATGTTACTAAATTAGGTACCATAAACATGACTCTGAAGTCGCTGCTTTTCTGCAAATACTTAGATGATGTAATTTTGAAATGACAGATTACAGAATCAGATAACGATAAAGATTCTATTATCATAGAATTAAAATAAATACAATTTTATAACCGATATATGCATATAAATACGTTACATTAGCAATTAAAAGTTTCATAAGTAAGATAAATTTATACTACGTTCAAAAGAAACTTCATTTTTTCCAAATTTAACATTAACACTTTCGTCGGCGTAACTATTCGAAGGAGCACTATCTCCATTAGTATTCGCTGTTTCATTGTTTAAATCTAATTGATCATTAATTTTATTTTTTGGTTCTAGCCCTATGATTAGACGTACGTTGTCAGGAAGTTCTGGCTCTGCAGCCTTTAATTGATGATAAATACCTTCAGCCTTTGATAATGTCCAAGGTAATTCAATATGCAGGGATAGATCATTAATGTGCTGCAAATAAATAAATTAGACAATTAGCTGGGCATAAAGTTCAATGCAAAATGGGTGTAAAAAGACATATTCATTACTTTTAAAATTTCAGTAAAACCATAACGATTTTCCATAAGAGTCGCTTTTTCTGTCTCTAAGATTGCTGCACAAAATAACAAATGAAAGTTTTTGCAAAGAAAATCAGTCCAAAGTATCTCCCATAGTTTCATAATGTCAACTGTATTAAATTCTCTTTTGAATAATACCAAGAGCCATCGGAAACAGAAAAACATGTTTCCTGATTCATGTCTATCAAGGTATTGTGCTAGCTGAGGTTCCGTAACTTTAAGAAGACTGTAAAGTTGACAAAGTTGACCTTTCATACCAGCTTGGTCCATCTCGAAATTAGTGCTCTAAAAATAAAATTTTTTTGTAATTTCTAACGTTGCGCTGTCATTTTTCTTAGTAATAATGTTTGTAAAACTACTCACCACTTTATCCATAAAGCCTACAAAACACCAAAAGGCATCAACTTCATTATCCATTAGACACAATATTGGACTCAATAAGTCACTCATCCCTTGTACATATCCCAAATCAAAGTTGAACATAACGTATGTCATTAAAATATCATACAACTGCGTCAAATGAGGGTTATCTTCTCCCGAATAATAAGCATGTGTTCTGTCAGTTCTGTTTACATCTTTTTCTGAAACATTGAAATATAAAGGCTGTGTGTTACATTATTGCTTGCGGTAACATATGTAGTTGAACTGCAAAGGTTTAAAAAATTATTACCAATTAAACTTTTTCTATCACGATAATCTGAAAATCTATTTTCTTGATCTGGTGTCATTGATTTCCATTGTAATTTCATTGTGTAATATTCGTTTGTCTTTGCTTTTTTTAATTCAACTCTTTCTGCGTTTGTTGATTCCCATGGATAGTATTTGAGTAAAAACTTCCAAACTTCGTAACGCAACGAAGGAGAAATACCCTAGATAGGAAAAATTGATTTCGTGTTTTATAAAGTAAAAAATTAAACAGTTGTTTACAAAGACAATAAATTTTATTGGCCAACTTACCCCACGAAATATGATTTCTTTTACTTTTTCATGATTCTTAACTCTACCCTCTGCATCTTTGAACTGATCCCACTGTATTTGATTAAGAGGTGGCCCTGACACATCAAAAAATATCAATAAACTTATCATAGTTATTAAAAATGTCATTCCATTTATTTATAGTTAAGTTCTTGAATTTCTGTAATAATTCTTTATAGCAAAATTAACGGAAATTTAAAAATACCTCTTGAACAAGGAGGCCTTGGAGGTAACAATATTCCTAAACCTGGCTCATCGATCACTTCATATTCTTCACCAGAACCAATGGAACCAACTGGTGGTTGCGGAACATTCCCTGTTAGGGACCGACTTAGAAGATCAGCTACTGCTTCTTCTACTGGGCGCTTTACAGGTTCTTTATATACTGCAATCATCAAATAAATTAAGTAAGTATTTTCTTATGATTGTTACCAAGGTAAGAAGAAGAATGTAGTAAAAGTACTAACACCATACATCAGCTAATTTGCTAAAGGCTTCCATTGTCGTTTCGTAGGGATGATTGTGTAGATTTTTCACGAATTTCCACACATAATCCGAGGTGTGTTCTTGTAAAATATCTAATTCCGCAAAAGATTTGTTTAGTACTGAACTCACCTCATCGAGAACAAGATAAAGATATTTGTCTTGCTTGGATCTGACGAATTTTAAAAAACCTTGTAAAGAATTGAAAAAGCTTTCAGCATTCAACAACTGAAAAAAGGCCACGTAAGTCGTGCCATCATTTTGCATGAATATCAACTGTTGGCCACCTTGGTGCACACGAAGTGACTTCAGTTCTGAAAATAATATTCTAACTGTTCTGCGTCCAAGAGAATCTGGACCTTCCGACGATGATCTTGTTCTTCTAGTATGTGTGTTGACAAGTGACCACTCGGGATCTTGATCTTGGCTCTCTGATACAACTGACACTTCGGTTGGCTTCCACTCGATGCATTTTCCAAAACTCTGAATTAATTAAATAAGATTTATTTATTTGGAAAAAAAAAAACTTGTACTGGTAAAAAAAAATTAATTACGTATTCGACAATATTGAGGCTTCCAGAGCTGTGAACTTCATCTTCTCTTGTGTTAGCTCCTCGCAAAACGACCCCGGTGTGGATACAGAGATCCTGTAAATATCCCGAGAATTGATATCTCAATTTTTTATTGCATTTCGTACAAGTTCATCTACACTGTAACGTAGATTTGTGTTTGTTGTTTTCGTAAACTGAATTTACCTTATTAATGTATCAAGCCGCGCTACAGACGCAAGGGATGCGTCACGCTCATAAATTAAAATAATATAACCTTAAAATAAGTTAAGTTCTCGAATTACCTAAAAGGACGTAAGCAGAAGTAACGATAAGCATTAAAGTTGAAGAAAAAAATTCAAATGTACATGACGAAATATCAGCAAACACCGTGTCAAAAACTACAATGGGCTATCTGTCAAAGGCTTTGTTGTTGTGTGTCATCCAATGTATGTATGTACGACATACTTGTAACACACAACGAAAACAGAGTCGGACGAACAAAACTACTTAATTGATACAACGCTCTCTCGATAACCAACTACCTACTTGTTGTTAAGTGTGAGACAAAAAGAAGACGCACATGACAAGAAACACTGATCTGAAAATTACCTTCCCCTGTTCCGTGGGCTCGAACATTTTATTGCCTGCAGCAGTCTTGGAGGCACACTCTCGTTTCCTCCCGTCCTATGCGAGATATTTATCTTGTGCAATTTCAAAACATTCTCTCGTAAAAGTATACCTACAGGATTTCCAGGTTGCAGATCAAGCCATTAACAATTAACCACATACACATACCACCTACATGTGTATTATAAGCAGCAATTATGGGGGTGTTAAATGCACAAACAAAAGTACTTATCAGTTGATTTATATAGGTACTCTCGCTCTCTCTCTCTTCTTGGCTTATCTTTGTGCAAACGTAAACATTAGAGATTGCTAGCAAAAACTTGACACTTGGTTATTCACTATGCTGTTAACAGTTTCACACTGACCATAATGTTAGATCTACGTTATACCTATACACTTGGCATACTGGTGTACCTATATATGTATATACCTATACTAACTAAATATGTCATGTATACCGTCATGCGTTGTATTTTGTCCATTCTGTTCGTCGTACGTAGGTATAATATGCAACAACAATATAGGTAAGTACCTACACCCACTTATAAACTTACACTCACAATCAGTATTGAAAATTTATAATTACATGCTCTTTGCTTTATATAGGTACATCCATAAACATATAAGTATACATATATGTATGATATTATTAATACGTCGTCAAGCTGTAGGTACTCAGAGTCCGTAAATATGTACGCTATTACACCCAGTGTACACCCATGATTGTATTTTTTTACGTCACTCTGTACACCCATTATTATATGCGCATTTAATAAGTACGCAATACTAAGAGTGACGTATATCAAGCTAGCGGCACCAAGTAACAATAACTAAGGTACTCCTAGTTCTAAATTTACAGTTCATTCGTTGTTATTTTGTCTAGCAAAAACGAAATTTCATGCTATTTACAAAACTGAGTTATGACAATCAGGCAAGCAGCACATATATAAATATTATAACGTATCTCGACTTCAAAACGACCTAAAACACATTTAACGGCGAGAAAATTTGTTGCTCGTTTGGAGCTCGAACATATGGGCCATTTATTATTTTGTCGCTTACCTTTTAAGGGCTCAAAATTGAAAGGGCCATTATATATTGCGAATATCAAGCCAGCAGTACATATAATTAAGAGTGCCTTAATCAGTCAATTGACAAAAGTAACAACGTAAAGCTCCGATATAATCTAAAAAGACAAATATTCTCACCCCCGTCCTCGGCATATTATACGTATAGTTGGAGAAGAGAAAAAAAAAAAAAAAACAAATAAAGCACGATGCACCAGCCTCTTATCGCCATGGGCAAAATTCGAAACTGCTTATTCATCGGGCGGGCATCCATACGCATATGATAAATAATACGTGCTCTTATCCGACTTTCATTCATTCGTTTATTCGTTGGTTCGTTGCTCACGTGTGTAGAAAAAAAGGTGCGACTTTTTGCTTCCGTCATTATTTCCCACTGCTTTCATGCCGTGTATCACAATATGACGTATAAAGGTACTATTATGTATTGTGCTCGTGTGCCGTGCGTAGTCGTGTATAACGGCACTTATTTTTCAGAAAAAAAGAAGAAGAAGAAGAAGAAGAAGAAAAAAAAGATCTTTTTCCGCGATTCCTTTTTATCTCCGTAGAAAGTTAAAATTTCATCACTCGCGTTTACTCGGGCAAGCGTGGATGCGTCATATTGTCTGCATCCGATCTTTTTATACATCAGTATATATCGTTTGGCGCTTTCTACGTTTCTTTACTTGCTACGGCTTCGCTTTCATTCGTCAAGAGTTTTTGCTAAACAAAGCCAACGACTGATGTTTAAGAAACCTTTGAACAACCGATCGTAAATTTTGACAACTTTTTAAGTATCATTGAGTGAAATTGTTAAAGTAAACAATCAACATAAATGAGTGACAAAATCACTTGCAATTACAAGAAATATTTAACCAAAGTGCACCATGATCCATTATTTTGTTTTATTTTTTTCCAAAGTAAAAAATATCAGACACCCATTTATAGTTTCATCTACACTTTTACTTTGAATATCTATTTTACGGTAAAAAATTGAAGAAAAAAAAAAAAAAAATACGTTACATATAAATATATATAGTAATAATTATTTGGATCAGCGCCATCTAGCGTTGCGGATTTCTGAGCTAAAAAGTGGCCCTAAACTTTTGACCCACAGCATTAGCGCTTAGAGCCATTTGGCTAATTATAAACCAGCCGCAACTCATTTTGTAGTTATAAAATCAAAAAATAATAGTANAAAAATTGAAGAAAAAAAAAAAAAAAAATACGTTACATATAAATATATATACGTTCATCTCTCGTTCAAGCAACCAAGCAAGCTGTTCTTTTCTTGCACTTTATACCTGTTGATCAATGCTATAACACGAAAATAATCCATAGTAATAACAGAAAAGAAAAGAAAAAAAAGCAAAAAAAAAAAACCAAATGACGTTTACCGTTTATTCTCGAAAACAAAAGAGACGACAAACGAAAGCGTCGTATACGTATTGTCGCACATTACACCCATTATTACGAGTGTTACCTACTTTTGGGGGCACGAAACCGCAGATAAGAGATTCGCACGGCGCGAGATGGGACGGGGGCTTTGTTTTTCCAAACGCGATTGATTTCTAGACACACATCCTCCGCAATTGATGGGCGCAGCCCACTACGTTTCGCGCGCCTCGGTCGCACACTCTCGTTCAAACAAATCGCGCCGCATACCAGCCGCACGTGTATACAATGTATTATTGTACTTGTACCCACACGCGAAGTGAAAACCTCGAAATATTTGGCCAAGCCAAACATTCGCGCGTCATAAGAGGGACCCCCGGCGCGCTCGCCTCGCCAGTTACGTACCTCGAGCTCACCTGCCACGTACCCCCTGCCTGCTTTAGGGACCTTATTATACATAAGTCACGCGCCGAGAGATGCTCTGCTCGGTTCAGTCAAACTTGTACAGTTTTTCACTTATTTAAAAAAAAAAAAAAAAAAAAAAATAAAAAAAAAAAAAAAAAAAAGAAAACGAGAAAACAAGAAAAAATGATGCAGCTCCGCTCACTTCTACTACTACTGTCGTGTTTCCTCGCACCGGCGGTAAAATCGCAGACCTGCGGCGGTACCTATCGCGGTTTTCAATACACGATCGCCAGTCCAAACTACCCGCGCGGCTACCCCGAGAGCCTGGAGTGCACGTACCACCTGCAAGCCGACCAATCGACCGATTGCGAGCAGGACTTTCACCTGCAGTTCCAGGACTTTGACGTCCGGCCCTCGGACGATTGCAGGGACGATTATGTGCGAGTCGGCGATCGAAGCGTCTTTTGCGGCGCCGTCACCGGACTTCGCAGCTTCACTGGCGCGAAAAACAACAGCCTGACCATCCGATTTCACTCGGGCGCCACAAAGGGCCCCGCCAGGGGCTTCAAAATACTCGTCATGGCCATTCCCTGCTCGTTGAAGCTCAGCACCCGACCCAGAAACCAGTGAGTATTTACGAACTCTCTCTCTCTCTCTCTCTCTCTTTACATGTTCGACCTTCTTGCACGATATTCCAGCGCAAACGACGTGGGTGCGCTGTCCTCGGAAGCCCATGGGTCGCAGGATCAGATCCGGATAACCCCGTACTTGTTTTTGCCTCCAACCGAGAGGCAAAACCATACCGATCTTTTGGATGAAGCGTCGACGTCGCTCCCGATGGAGCTGCGGCCCCCGAGTCTCGAGGCGGTCGCCTTCCGGCCCTCGGAGCACCTCGTGTCCTGGGACAAGAGCTCGACGAGGGGCCTGCACACCGAGTCCCTCTTCGACCCGCAACTTGGACCCGCGAGTTGCGACAAAGGCGGGGACCCTCAAGGGCAACCGGTCGAGTACAACGCCGAGAGCGCCAATCTCCGCAACAACTACTACCCGCAGGACGCCAGCAGGCTGGGCTCGACCGCGAATCTCATCTATGACCCGCACCGGGGCCTCTACCAGCAGCAATCGGGCTACAACTACCTTGGCTATCCCACCAGCTACCAGAGCCTCAACACCTACAACCCGTATCAGTCCACCTTCAACCCGTACAACCCTTGGAACAGCCCTGGGGGCTACCTCGGCTCGCGGAGCGGCGAGTGTTGCAGGTTACCGACGGCCAGTCGGCGCTTCCTCCTCTCCAGTCCCGGCTTTCCCGGGAGCGTCTCGAATACCTACGCCTGTCGCTACACCATCGCCAAAGCCTCGCCCGACGTCTGCCGGCTGCGCCTGAACCTTCGGTACTTCAACTTTGGAGCCGACTCCGGGCTTTACTGTAGCCACGGCCACCTGGAGATCGACGGTAGGCACCTGTGCGGCTGCAGGACCGGCCAAACCCTGCAGCTCCCGTTCGCCGAGCCCTACGCCAAGCAGCTCTCCGTCACCTTTCGGGGCTACCCGAGAAACAACTTTGCCGGCTTCCTCGTCGACGTCGTCCAAGAGTCATGCGGATACAGCTCCGGCTACTACCCCACCCGCTCCTCCTACCCTTGCGCAAACTCGGGCTACCCGTGCACCGGTGTCCAACCCTACGACCCGACCAACCCGATTTACTCGCCGTACCTGCGACGCCGACAGGATCTGGAGGCCGTTGCCTCACCGTCCAACTCATCCACCGTGGGACCGCGGGCCAAGAGGGACCTTGGCTATTATTACCCAAAGCCGAGCGTAAGCTTCGAGGATAGCGGCGAGGCCGACGTGATCACCGCGGTCGGGTATCAGCCCCGGGATCGGTTGTTCGGGGGCAACTGTCAAAGCCGCGTGCTGCTCGACTGGGTCGTGGCGTCCAAGGAGGCCGCCCTGAGGAGCGCCAGGTGCGAGAGGTTTGGGATCTACAGGTCGGCCAGCGACCGCTCGGACTCGGGTGGCTGCGAGGAAGTCGCGGCTAGTGGAGGATCGTTAAGGTCACCCGAGCGCCACAACGCTGGGATCGACAAATGCTGGAGGTGAGCACCTTTGCACAAGATGTACATGTAAGGTAATGTTGGAGACGCGATATTTTTCTTTTTTTCTTTCTTCTAGATTTAACGGGGCTGGCGGCGCTTGCAAGCTGGAAGTTCGTTTGGAAGACTTTGGGCTGGAAGAGGAATCGAGCCAGGGGTGCGAGAGAGAGTACTTGTCATTCAGCAACGAGGACAAGCGGTACTGCGGGAGCTCGCTGAACAACCAGAAGCGTGAGTGTGTCTCTCCGAGGTGTATCCCGAGTCAAATGCGATTTGCACGTGTGTACGAGATTTTATTGTTTGCAGGGGTATTCGATCTGAGGCAAATGGGTGCCGTGGACATTCGCTTCGTCTCCGACTCGCGGGAGGCCGGAAGTGCTTTCAACATCGTTTTCTCGCAACAGCCGTGCGCAAACTGAGGAGCGAGTCTTTCTTCAAAGTTGCACGCTGGACCTATTCTTTTTTCTTTGTTTTTGTCGAGTCGTGACGAAATACTTGCTCGAGACGTTTCGCAATGTTTCGTTTGCTCGAGTAAAGTGTCTGGTAATCTCAAATAAATGTTTTTTTTTTGTTTAATCATTATCATTATTATTATTATTATTTCTATACATGTTTAATATGATACACATCGTAGATGGGTTGACAATAAAAGTTTGGCTTTGAAAACGATAGATTCTTTTATTTTCCATTATTATGATGCTTTTCGCTTTTGGCACATATTGAATTATTGGGTAACATTGGGATTCGAATAATAATACATCGAATTGACGTTATTTCAAAAAAATTCTTTAACTTCGATATTCAACTACGTTAAGCTACTTTAATGAGTATATGTACAGTCAAAGACAGAAAGATTTAGTACAAAGACGTGGTGAATTTTTTTAAATTTTTTTATTTATTTATAGTTTTATCCTTTGATGAATAAAGTTAATAAAAATTAAGTAAACGAATAAATTTATTATCTTATATATTTAGCATTGAAGAAACAAAAAAAGATGGTAATTTTTTTTTGCCCAAGAGATTCAAAAGTTCGTGAAGGTTTTGTAAACACTAAAAAAAAAAAAATCTCAGTTTCCCGAGACAGTGCTTAAAAAAAAATATCGTTCTCGTGCGCAAATCGTTTACCTTCTCCTTCGTCCGAGAAATCGAATATTCGTGTACACAGCATTCGTGGGCCTCCGCCGACTGCAAAAATCGACAAACACCTTGTTGCCGTTCCGCGTGTTGTGCAAGACCGACAGGAGTTTGACGATTTCGTTCCTCGATGGGCTACATATGATGTCAAAGTCGGGACTGGTGTAAATTCTGCAAAACAGTTGGACAAAGTGCCGATTTACAAGCGTACGTTTGAGGAGCTGTCGTGAGTTGTACGTATATTACCTGGAGTGTTGTCTTTTGAACGGGAACTTCATGTAGAGCCGGGCCCTCTTCGAGACATTTCGCCGGCGGTTGTATTCCACCGAAAACGGCCCGTCTTCCATCGAGTCATCACGATCGGCCTTCACAGCGATTAGAGGAGGGGCTTGGGAAGCCGCCGGGAGATACAGGGATCGTAGCAGGTCGATCGACAGCTCCGTCAATTGCGTGTCGTCCAGTTGGTCGATCGGCAAGTAGTCGGCCTCTGCGAAGTCTGTGTTGTTACGTGTGTGGAGGTACAAAAAAACGTGTTGAATCGAGCACAATTTTATTTATTCACATGATGGGCGAATTACGGATGATTAACTTTCGATGTTACGCAAACTACACTTTTTATGCGAATTTGTGCAAAAATGGTTCAAGTTGCTTGATAAAACCTCTTTACGCCGATTCCAATTGATATATCGTTCAATGAACGAAACGGATTTTCAAAAATTCTTTTTTTTCTTTCTATTGTACAATATTTACGTTACAAACAGCTAACTTGACTTATTATTTCCAAATAAATAAATTTCTTCTCACAAGACCACCTTAACGAGACAACACTACTTTCCACTCATAATTTTTTTATTTATTCAACTATGATGATTCAAAAAAAAAAAAAAAATTTGTTAAAATCATATTTATAAGTGTGAATGAATAGAAATATTTTTAAAAATGTATACGTAAGAATAAATTATAATTCTCGTTTGTAATTATAATTATTTTCTAAATTAATTGAATCCACAAGGTTAATCTCGTGTTTCAGCTATTCAAGGTGATAAAGCAGTTTATTGGTCTTTAATAGAAGATCATTCCAAAGTAAATTGGAGCTGTTGCATGTGCTCGTTTGTTTGCTCAATTGTCATCAAGCTTTTTCATTTAAAACCAATCGGCCGATTCAGCGAGAGATGTGTATAAGAGGGTATAACGAAACTCGACAAAAATGATAGATAGCTATAGGTGGACGTATGCGTTACCTCTTTCTTGGTTTCCATAGGCACTGTCACTGTTGAGATACTGAATTTTTCGAAACCTCGGATCATTCGGCTGAAAGTTCCACTTTTGCTGATCGTCCCTTCCTTCGCGTTCTTTACTTTCCGTACGTATTTTCAAGAACTTCGGGAGCATCGAGCCAATCATCCTGACGTTGTTTTTTGGCGAATAGTCTATCAACTCTGTCTTTAAAGTTCCGATGTTTAATACGGTGACACAGAATAACAGAATGTAACGCATCTGCAATAATAATGTAGTGATTGTCTTCGTTGTAAAATAAAAACTCTAAATCGTAACAAAAATTAAAAATAGTAGAAAATTATATTATTTTCTCTCAAAACTGAGAACGATTATATTATTCATTAAGACGTCAAATGTAAAGCCTCCACTACTATTGAAACAATAAAACTTTTATTTTTTGTACACTCGTGTCCAAGTTAAATTAACTATTTGGATTAAATTATTTTCGAAAATTGTTTGAACTGTCGTTAGTAGGGCCCATAAAAATGATGTGATTTAAAAATACTCTTGAAAAAACAATAATAATAAATGACGAGTACCAAATTATTTTTCATTTACACTGAGCCACTGAGCAATGCTGACGAATAAAAATCATTAACAGTCTATTTGAATTTTACTGGATGTTATTATTTTGTAACATTAAAGGTTTTTTTAACAGACGTGGAGCTAAATATTATGGTTAAATTGAATTCGTATGAATAAATAATTTGTAAAACAAAAATCAATACCTTTCGTGATTAAAAATCTTTATTTTACCTTTCGCACTGTTAAAAAGTTAGATTAGGTATTGAAAAGTTGGACATTCAAAAAAGTTGCGTTATGAGGAAGATTTATATAGGATTATGCAGATTAATTAATAATTTTAAACCAAAGTCTTTAATTTTGTCCTTTGGCGTTACATTTCCATTTCATTGTAATTGTTATTGGTAGAGAAGAGTATAAACTAACGTCACGACAATGTGCAAATCAGATTCCAATTGCTGCAGAAAACCCATGAGTTGCAAGGGAAGCGTGTGGACATTCGGAAAAAATGCTATTAGAGCGTTGAACACGGCTGGCACACGCACCTGATGCAGCCTTGCGTCGACATTGACGCAACAGCAGTTGTAACTAACGTGCCCTCGTTATACGCGTATGAGTGTACACACATATATGTGTGCGCAAGTACAGAAATAAGAGCTGATGAGATTGCGAGGTAGAGGAGGACTCGCAAGGGAATTCCCGCGTGCATGTGAAAGTTTATGGCTAAAAGCTCGAGCTCTCGATAGTCCATGTGTGGACGTACGCCGTGTAGATATATATGTGCTGTGTGTGAATTAGTCAGTATACTCTGTTCTGGAAGTAATTTTACTTTAGAGTTTGTCATTATCGTTCGTGAATCGCTTGCAGTGTGCGACAATCTTGTCCTTTTTTTTATTTTTTGTTCTTGTTGCGCTCCACGTTAGAAAGACTGCAAGTATATTTACTTATATTACATTTGGAGTGAATAGGATTATCCTGTATAATATACTTTGAAAAATTTTTAGACCATCAGCTTTGTACAAGAGACACTAATTAGGTAATATAATTGATTTGCTAAATTCGAAAATTTTAGAATTACAGTCTGGGAAAAAAATCATGCTTACTATTGAAACTCGCATGAACATTTTTATATTTAGATTTTTAGAAATTTATATATTTATAAATGTTTAAAACTTTTGTATTTGAGTATTAGAAAGTTATATTGAAATGTTCAATGATAAAAAGAAAAAAAAATGGTACGACCTCACGTTTAGAATTTAATCATTTAAATAAATAGAAGTGAAAATTAATGTACATTTTTTTGTCGAATAATTGGTAAAAAATAATACTTTATGAATCAAGCAGTAAATTAATTTCTGCAGGAATCGACAATCAAAAAAACCCACTGATTTAACATGGTTTTATGTAAAAATCATCTTTTAAAAATAATTAACAAAATCTTGTAATTAAGAGAGATATGTATTATAGAAGAAGTACTTTGTACGGTGGAAAAATGTCTTCTTATTATTTTTAAAATTAATTATTATTTATTAAAATTAATGATTAAATTATAACCTTAACTGATTATTTCTAATAATTTACATTTGAAATAACTTTTCAATAAATGATAGAATTATAGTTAAACTTTTTTTTGACATTCCATGGTTAAAAAGTACGTGTAATTGTTTAAACAGTGAAAGAGCAAAACTTTTTATTTCAAGATGTGCGTAATTTTTAACTTGTCGAATATTTAAAAAAGTTTTCACGATGTTGAAAAGATTTTTTTTTTTTAATTTTAAACACACAAAAAACCTCTTTTTCGCATTATATCGATATATTAAACTAATTCACATTATTTATTATTCAAATTGTTTTCCTCGTACGTGCATACCACAATTATTTACGCAGTGCACGTATCATCGCACATACGAATCTCAAACACTCGTTCGCTCACTCGACTCGTCTGACCAATGATCGAGTTCGACTACTTGATATTATAATGGACAATCGCGTTTATTTCTTTAAAAGCTCTCGCATCTACACAGTCAAGCTCACGAATTATCGATCACTTAGCATTTACAAATTACTCGTCGTTCAACTGACAAAAAAATATCACCGACAATAATCGCGTTAACCGCCCCTACGCGCGCACAAAGTTAAACCAATAACTTTTAAAAGTTACGCGTGGGGAAACTTTTTTTTTTTTTTTTCATACTTACTCTAGCGAAATTTAGTTTGACCGCTTGGACGGGAGTTTTAAAATAACTTTCTTGTAAGGTCGTAACTTTTAAGTAACCCCAGCACACTTGTATTCCTTGTCACTTGTAACAACTGTTGACCGCAGCGCACGAACGAGATTTGTGGTTCGCGCGTGGGTACGAAGTACTGCACAAAATAACAAAAAAATATTGTTCTACTCGGATTATATTGTTGTTGATTGCTAATCTGTTATCTCACTCGTTCGATGTAAAAGAAAAAAAAAAAAAAAAAATGGAGACGCGTACCGGCAAGCACATAAAATAGTACAAGTAAAGGCGTACGTCGTTCGGACGAGGTGAATCTACTGGTGTGTGGATTAAGCGGCCGGGCGCTTTATATGGGAGAGCGTCGAGTTTTCCTGCACGTATACATGCGCGCACGTAACGATGACGACGACGGGGACGACATGGACAGCCAAAGTAGTGAAAACCCGAGCGAGGGAGGAGGGAAAACAGAGCATCGTGACTAATGAGAAAAACAAAGTAGTTTTCTTAAACAATTTAATAGTGGCATTCCAACGTCTTGGACATTTTTACACGTTGTTTGGTCATTTTTACCGTTTGTAGCTGTAACCTTTTTTTTCAGTGGAATAGTTTTTACTGCTCGCGCAACTAACAATTTTGTGTTTGTTGTAAAATTTCTCTAGGGTATGGTCGATACAATGCTCCCAATTTATGGCTTGAGACAATTTACTTATGTTTCCTTTTCGAATGTATTGGCATAACACGATTGCTAGAATCACTGATAGTATGGAAAATTTATGGAAAAAGAGTATGGAAAATTTATCTTTCCGTTTACGGTTAGCATTATACGCACATTTATATTAATTTTTTAGTCCTTTGACGCTTTGGTATCCAAAAGTTGTTTATGCATGCAATTGGTGTAAACTTGGACAGTGTGAGGTGGCCTTACCGTGCGTCCAAACTAATGACCTACTTTGTAATTTCACTGTCATCTTCGAACCATAAGGGAATTCCGCAAAGTTTATTTGTTTTCCCCGAAGTCAAATACTCTTCTCGTACGGTACAGATGTGTAAAAATGGTAGCCATCCCATCACTGGACACGGAAAACTTTTTCCATTTTGTCAATTCAAATCAAACAATTTTTTTGGTCATTCAAAAAGTACAATGTTAACAAATTTTCTGCAGCATAAAACTTTTCAAAGTATTCTGGGACAGTTTAAAAAATTCGTGCATCTCGTCAAATATTAGGATACTAAAATTTTCTAAGATCAGTTCTTCGACGCTTTTACATCCAACGTGATCAGTTTGTAATCCACATTCTCTGTAGAAATGTAATATGTATGTATTTTATTTTTTCAAGATGTATTTTAAATAATTTTTTGATCAATTACGTTCTAGATAATACTCTTAAATCTACTTGTTGAAAAACAGTTGAATTTCCTCATTTAATTGAAAGTTAAAAAGTTTTTCGATACCAAATCCCATAATTGTATACTCCTATATTATTGTTATAATTACACGCAGATATTTATGTTTCTCTTTAATAATGTAGATTTAAATATTTGGTCAGTGCTTTATCCGAGAGACGTTGTGGGAAGCTCACAACATAGAATCTAGCCAATCTTGATGCAATATGTTCTTGGCCTCGCTGATCGCTTTTAAAATAACAAAAAATTAAACACGTACAAAATAACTCGTAGCATTTGAAAGGAGACTCAAAGTCATTGTTATTAAAAACAATTATCTTTATTAACTTTACTGAGCACAAAGTATTAAGATAATTAATTGCAAACAATCGTAAACAACAGTGGAGTGAAAGCAGCATGACAGTTTGCTCGACTGCACTTACAAGGTTTTCGTATCACGCAACGTGACGCAATTGCACAAGATATCTTTCAAATATTTCATAAAAGTAATACTTACCCCCTCAGTAATTTATTAATTGTGTGGACACTTTTGTTTGTTTTTATTGTTCAAGTGTACAAAATGAAGGAAAAAAGGGCTTCGCTGAATCAGTTTGCTCGAAAACTTAATTAACTTATTACCGCGCGAAGAAAAAAAAAAAAAAAAAAAAAGAAAATGGGATGCTCGGCTTGAACGCCTGCAACATGAAATATACGGAATGACGTTAACGAGATTATTATTATTATTTCAGCGACAAAACGCGCCTACGATTTGAATGACGTTATTACTTCACGCTCGAAGAGCAAGCGAAATTGGGCGTACGAAAATTTATCAGCCCAAGCCGGAGGTGTATCCTACTCTCAACAGGTGGGCACTCGGGGCGACGATTATTAATTTCCAGCTTGTTATTAACCGGGAAAGGTACAAAAGTTACGGGGGTTAACAATTAAAACAAGTTTGGCGAGGGGGAAAAAAAAAAAATTTAATTTTTTCGCCACCACCCATTACCGAGTTTGGCATCGTATATATACGTCACGTAAAGTTCGTAGTCGGGTGTAGGCGTGCCCATGGCTGTAAAGTACGAGAAACTTTCGCGCTCGCCCGTTATAGCGCAAAATTGCTCAAAGTGCAGGTCCGAGACGGCTGATTGTTTCGAAGCTTCGGCCGCCTACGTCCAATGGTTCACAAAAATTTGGACTCGACAAATCATGAATTTTATCGAAAGCTCCTTTTGATTGTGTTTAGTCAAACGGTACTTATATGAGACATAGCACATTAAAACATAATAATATTAATAACAACGGTATTCTTGTTTCCCGTCAAAGCTATACAATACATGAACTTTATAAGCAATACATGGTTATAATAACATAATATGCCAATTGAAACACTTGTCGGCACTGATTATACTCGCGCTTGTGAATATCAACGAAAAATGGTATAGGTACAGTTTGTTCGAGCCATTGTCCTATAGTTGTAGTCACTGGGGATGAAACAATGACAACTCGGCGACGGTCTTTGGGGCCATCAGTGCCTCGATTTGACGGAAGCTCCGCTGGCCGAGGCAGCGGACACAACTGCCGACGATGATGCTGAGGCGGGATCTGCGTCCATGGCGCACGTTTTGCGCTTCTCCTTGGGCGAGAAACTAATCAGGAAGCCAACTATATCGTGTGCCTTTTTGTACATCTCGTTGACGGTCTGTAAACATTTGTTCGTTTGCTTTTATTTTTTGTTTTACATGTAGATGCAGAAAAATAGATCCAAAGGTTGGATCGAGTGTTCGCAACTCCTCGCGAAGGGACCCTTTGGCTCCCCTAAGTTAGTCAAACTATCGGATTTTCATATTTTTCGCCTCGTACTTTCGAGCGAGTTCGCGACCATCGCGTGCGGCTCGGCGTAATCAACGTCAATCAAATAGACACGCGGCTGTATAGCGTATACATATATAAGTATGCCAATTTGATCGCGGCTCGCGTGAAAGTCTCGACTATGTCGTGAGTGTCGGATCGCGGACGGTAATCGCAGGCATCGATAATTTAATGCACGAATGGAGGTATCGAAAAACAAAAAGCTTAACCAAGTATGATGGGATGATTTTTGAAAAAAACTATTTCTTTACCACTAATACGTTAAGTATACATATTTATAATATATTTCAGGTATTATTCATTCACAAATGTTTGTACGTATAGACGTGTATTTCGATTGTCACAAAAAGTTATCAAATTACGGATAAATTTATAGATGAACTCGATTTCAACTGCAATTCTTTCCTGTCGCAAAAGTGTTTAAAGAAAAACGATTATTTTTAGTAATCCGTAGCCACATTTCGTAAGTATAAAAAACAAAAGGTTGAAAAATACGAAAAAAATAGTGAAAAAACAAAAAAAAATCACGAGAACGAAGAAAAAGAACGAGTGGTTCGCACAGTTGTGATTGAACTACAATAGAAGTTCGTTAAGTTACCACTTGTTTTCAATATGTATGTATAAATACCTGAATTTCATATTTTTTTTATCATCGTACACTACGAGTCTAAAACGCGTAGGCGTGAAAACATTCAAAGTAAATTACACTCTATGGTGAAAATTTTTCCCGTAAAATTGAACTTAGTCTTGAAAACATACCCGACCTGAAAATCCGCGTAGGCGCGAATTATTCCGAGCCAGGGACAATCGAAAATTTTCCGTTACAAAGAAAGAGAGGATGCTTAAGCATCAGAGAAAATTGAAGCCAGGCTAACGTCAAAGATTCTCCGCGCGACCATTTACGTAATGAAAAATGGGAAAGGGGAGAAAAAAAAACGTAGAGCCCCAACAGTCTTACCTTGACTTCCTTCAACTTTTTCACAGAGTCAGCCTCGTAATTAAGACTTTCGTACTCCTCCTTAGTGAACATGTAACCATTTTTAATATCATTGGCGGCTTCCTGTTGCGTCCTCTGCTGCTCTATCTCCTCCTTGGTCATTGGAACCTGTGACGAATTCTCATTAAATTCACGTAGTAATGAAAAGTCACCGTACCACTGATGCATTTTGTACAACGTAGGTATATATACTTGTGCGCAAAATAACAGAGCTCATAGCTATTATGTACAAACAGTATTGTCCTTAAAGAATCGACATAAAGAAGAAAGTCCTTTTCATCTCGTACATCACAGAAATCCAAGCCTCGACTCGCTCGCCTTCTTTTTTTTTTTTTTTTTTTTTTTTTCTTTTTTTTTTCTTTTACATTTTATTTCATCACACGGCGAAAAAAACATCGAATATCCCATTATGGAAAGCACAAGGTGCTAGTTTGTCCTTCGGGTGACGAAGAGAAGAAGAAAAAAAGTCGACGGATTTTTCCTTACCATAACCGGTTGGCCGTCGATCAGGACCTCCTTGAGGGGCACGTCTTCGTGTCCCTCCTCCTCTTCGAAGTTTTCGCTGGAAGGGTGCGGATAAAGCATCCGATAGAGCGACGCCGGGATTTTCACCTTCTTCGACGTGTCCTGTGGTGAAATGCGAAAAATTCAGCGAAAACATATGCACACGATTCAGAGCGGCTTACCTTCGCGCGGTGCTGCTCAATTATCGAGTCGCAGTGCGAGTACAGCTGGAAAAGGGGATACTGGCGGATCTCGGCCGGGGCCTCTTGTATGCTGATAAAGCGCTTTAGTACCAAGTCTTTCGTGCGCACTAGTTCCCGCATCTATAGCATGAAAAAGAACCGATACAATAGTTTCCCACGCATCGCGCGAATGGGATGTGTGTATTATCAAAGTGCGATTCAGCGAGAGGAAGGGGTTCATCAAATACTACTTGTATTTCCACCATGGATGTTACGAATACGAGTTGTTTTTCTTCCAAGAATACGTTGTACTGTTGTTTTTTTCAATTTTTTATTTTTCATCATTGTAGTTGGAAAGAAAGAAAAAAAAAACCCTTGCATTTTTGGAAGAAAATCTCATTATAAGGACGTTTGATGATTCATACACCGATTAATCGTGATGCCCATTCCCCTACTGTGGAGTAGTGGAGAAAAAACACACCGAAACACGATACGCTCACGGAAATACTTTTTTACTAATTTGGGTTTTTATTTGTCCTATCAGCTATGACGTTATAGAGCTAAATTAAGGTAATTAAACGTAGGTGGACAAAAAAAAAAAAAAAAAAGGATCTGTAACATACTCCAATATTCAAGATAAACATCCGCGATGGAGCGAATGCACGACCACGTATACGTATAATATGCTCAAAGTGCCTAACCGATGATTAAACGCCGGGAAAAATATATTTACCGGGAAAAAAAAATTGATCCTTTGCCGAACTGCTCCGAAATATATATAGGTTATTGACTTGGAAAAGGAAGGCAAGCTTAACTCGATAGGGCCACATGATTATCACAAAATTGCCTAAGGAAAACAAACGGCACAGGTACGATTAACTTATACCCAGTACCTATATGTATAATGCATCAACAAAGTTTCCCCGTACGCTCACTTGGACGGCGTACACGTGCACATACCCCTGTATTATCATTATTAGCTCCTCGCTGCTGTTGTTCTAGATATATGTATACACATACGTTACGAAACGAGCCCGACTCATGCAAGCTTTAGCTATTACCTGCTTGGCTTACCCGTTTACGCGTATTTCCTGTATCCGTTATTTTAATGTTTCCTCCAATTTTTACCAAGTGGCACCTATACATCGAACGGGAAATTTCACCGAGAAGAAATACAAATTTGCAATGAAAACAGGTGTCCATCAAAATTAGTCGACCAGCAGCAAAGGCACCATTGTTAAGATACACACGAAAGCTATACGCATGTCTCGGTTTCGGCTGAACAAATCTTGATAAAACCCAAGATCACGATGCTCGGTCCAGCGAGGCAAGAAAAAAAAAAAGATAAAAGGCCTTTCGTCGGACTCCAATGTATACCATATGCCCTCTTGATTTTACAGTCGAGTACGCGCACAGCACAAATACCCATCAGGAGAAGAAAAAGTGCGGCGAGATTGCAATCCGCTCCCCCTCTGTCCCCGGCCTCGCGGGGCTCTCGTTTTTAATAACGCCCCGGTGTTTCTCTCTCCTTTCGACTCCTTGCACTCTAATCGAGTCATCGGAGATGTATGTGTACACATTGAAGCGTGGGCGGTGGGAGCCAGCGCGCGTGCTCTCCTCGAGTGAAAATCGCGGTGTGATCAAGGGACCGTGTATACAAGAGGGACGCTGGGATTTCATATGTATTTCTTTTTTTCCCTTACCCCCCCCCCCACCTCGAAATTCGTCTCCGTAGGATCAAAGCAAGGGGGAGGGGGGACTGACCTTTCTGTCCTCGATGCGCGTCTCCTGCTTACGCTCGTGCTCCTCCCGGATTTTCGACACCAACCTCATCATGTACTTCCGATCGGTCAGCCTGACCACATTGCTGCCCATCAACAGCTCCAGTCGTGTCTTCACACCCGAGTGGGAAAAACTGTGAATCACGAGTCCATACGTTACAATAATATATAATTATACTCCCACACCCAGTGTTGTACCAGTCGCGTAATATTATACATATCCATCGTACAACAGTGGCTTCTTCTTTCGTGATGTCGTCCCGAGCTGGTGCAATAAAAACTTTTGCCGCGCACAGCCACTATAATCTCTAATAACGCCCTCCCCCCCCGCAAATGCCTTTTTAATGCTACTTATGGACCCCACTTTCATTTGGCTCCATTAGGTGATAATATCATCCCTTTCTCGTTTCTGCACTTGCACAGCCTATATTTCGGTTGCACGTAAATTAATACGCCCCAACGCGGAACTTTACTTGAAACGCGATAATGGACTGGTTTACATTTTCTTGTTACGAAATGAAAAAAGAAAAAAAAAAAAATTAATTCACACATGATCAAACAACGAATGAGGAAAAATCTCAATCGGGCCCGAAAAATCAACTAATTGGTATACATTTGCACCAACGCGGCTTTTTATTATATTACCGCGGTGTAAAAGCTATACGGGGTAAGCGACACGAGCGCGATATTATAATAACCGATCAATCGATGCCACGTGTATAGCCGATGTCGGCCGCGGCACTTGAGGCCCAAGTTACAACTGAAGAGCAAAGGCGATAGACGCGAGCAAAGACTGCTTGTATGCCGTGTTCGTGACTGGTGCGATGACTGGTTCGTGTGTAGGTGATGCTTTGTGTATAGGTATTTAATATATATATATATATATACGTATATGCATATAGGATCGAGCTTTTTTGCTGATGGTGCTTATGTGTATATGATTACGGTTGGTGTTTGCTCGTCAGAGGAACGAAAGTTGGATGTTACGAGCCGAGGGGAACAATAAAAGTTTATATACTCCTGTGGTAATGCAGGAAAGATTGTTTTTCTTTACTAATACAGCTCACCGCAACATAAAAAAAAAAATAAGAAGCAACGAGCACGTACGCGTACAGCTGCTCGTATACGCGACGAGGGTGAAATGTCGCAATAACTGCGCTGTCCCGATCTAATTGGCAGTGGGCGTTAAATTAATCGACGTCGCGCGTAATCGTTGAACATTGTTCCGATACGTGATGAGTCTGATTTATTGTTCTTCTCTTGATGTTTAACAATTTGGTTTTAGCATGCATTTTAAATAATGATTTTTGGGTGGCACATCGTCTATATAGAACCACAAATCTGTATATTTATTTTTATCCAAAGATTTCTTTGTTTTTGCCACAAAAAGAAAACAAAATTCGCCAAGAAGAACAATGACAACGAGAGAAATGCAATTCAATTAAAATACCTATACCATACTTTTTTTCTAGAAATTTTTATAGTGTAATATGTATACGTAAAAAGTGCGTCGAGTTTAAGTAGAAAACTCCCAGTATGGTCAGACGCGCCTGATGCCGCATGACAAAAGTACAAGGAAAAATAACTAAACAATACTTACTTGCGAAAGGTATGATGGGGTGGATCTTTATAACGCGTTATTTATATAAAATAAAACTGTTGCAATAAATTTCCATCGTACAGTTTAATAAAAATGTAAATAACGAAAAAATGCGTGTCTAATCGAAGTAGAAACAGCACAAATGAAACAGACACGGCATATTTGAAAGACAATCGACCAATTGACTTTAAATTCCGTGTATTGTGATTATAAACGTTCAAACAACGAAGGACGTGAGCCGCTTTGTATACTGGGTGTCTTTGTACACGTGAAAAAAAAAATAACGTGTCGTTCTAAGCTTACATATAAATATACATATACCTACTTTCGTCTGCCCTTTCATGCAGAGCTTTCGTGCCATGAAAGCCAATCGACTATCGATTGAAAATATTTTCAAGAGACAGCTGTGGTAGAAAGTAGGTATTGTAAAATCGCTACACTTTCTTGAACAAAGAGAACATATATATGTACAATGGACGACGTTGAGATTCACATTTAACGCTGAATTCGATGATTTGGAACTTGGGCTTGTTTGCCTTCACCGGAATAAGTGCAGTTTATATGTAAATGATTGTATAAACATATAAAAATCAGAGTTATATTATTATGTTCGGTACATTTATCCGATGTTTGATTGTTAGAGTTTATTTAACAATAGTTTGATCAACTCGGATTACCTACAATATTTAATAACATTATCGAATTAAGTTTTTTTTTTTTTTATACTCAGCTAAATTACTGTAGAAAAAAAATTAAAACTATTTCAAAGTATGGGGCAGTATGTGTATACAACAATAGTACATCCCTTGAATAAAAATTTTCTAGGATTAACATCAGTTTTTATGATTCTTTTTTTTTTCTTTTTTTTTGTAAGTAAAAAACTACACTTTTATCAAAGTACTAAACACATTATCTGAATAATATAGTAGAACTTCAACCGATGATTTTTTTTATGATGAAAAAATTTTATTTTCACAAGGCAAACATTTCTACGTTTACTTGCTTTTGTAAAATCGTTCAGGCAATAACAAAAGCTCTGAAAAAATAAAATCAAATAAAAATTGAAAAATATATAGGTAAAAACATTAATATTTTTACATAAGTTACCGAAGCTTATTTTTTAAATTAATTATTTATTTAACTCTGGATTGTTTGATATAAATAGAATGACTTGGTGCAAAAAAAAAATACTTTTGCTAAGAAAATTATTTTTATTAACTTTGCTGTGTTGCACATATGCAGTATTTTTGTAGAGCTGTTGATTTAACAGAGGGTTGCAAGAAAAATTTTTAAGAATATTTAACGTGTGATCAGGTTATTCAAATACATAAAGACAACTTAAAACAACCCTAATTTTTTCGAATCAAAACTTACCCTTTACATATTATTTGTGAAAATTTTTCTAAAATGTATCTTGACAACTCCATCGTAAGTCGTTCGAGCAATGTGAAAGACTTGCGAATTTTACTTTTATGAAAATAAAAAATAAAATGAAAATTAATGATTAAATTCACTTTTGTAGTTAACAATATGTAAAATAAAAAAAAAATTTATTCTTGACACATTATTCTTACGTATTACATCTACTTGAAATAAAAATACGTACAAATTTCTTAATTTATAGTTATGTTAAAATAAAACTTATAAACCATAAAACTTTAATTTTACACGCACTTGAAATTGTCATCGATACCTCGTTTTAGGCAGCCAACAAATCATAAATATAAAATACGCTTGAGAGTTGGGTACTTACTTGTAAGCAATCAATAAATAAAAGATTTTGCAAAAAACCTAATAATATATGCTAATGTACTATGAAAGGTCAAATTTTTTTAAATTTTCTAATTCTATTTTTAAAGTGAGGTACCTGCAATCAACTAAATTTCCATAATCTGCTAAGCTGCAGTCGTAGGAGCTTTCGCTGTCCCCATCCATGGACTGATTCTCGTGCAGTTGTAATTTGTTCGCCAAATCATCGAGCCAATCCTCGACCACGTCTTTTTCGATGAAAGGACGAGCCCGGAGCCTATCTAACGCCACCAGCATCTCCACGGCCGCCCAGAAACCACCCACGTAACTCATTTTTACGTATACACGTGTGGTCACTCAATTCATAAACACCGTACTGCGCTTCTGCACAACACCATACGACTGATGTATTTTTGTCGACAGAGCAAAAAGTTTAATAACAATATAAAAACGTGATCGACAAAAAACTGGCGTACGTGTTATTTTTGATACAGTGACCTTCTGGCGTGAAACATTAAATTTATAGAGTTACAGTGAAAAAACGGATTTTGTTTTCAATTAGTACAACAATTCAAGGTGAGTGTCGCTCTTTAAAAAAAAAAAAAAACGTTTGAAAATGCAAACCATCGATATTCAATTTATAGTAAACACTTTTTGCTCTATACGATCGCACCAAAGAAATACTAAAACTGCAACTCATATGCGTAACAAAATTTCGATGACACGATCCCTATACGCAGGTACATCGCAGACAAAAATGTTGTACACGATAATTGTCAAAGCTTTAAAATCAGTATTCTTTTCCAAGACAAGCTTGACTCTGGGAAAAAAAAAAAAAAACCCAAAAAACCAAAAAACGAGCGTTCAATTGAAAAGTACCAGAGGAACTAAGGGAGATGGAGCTCGCGGGCGATGATTCGAGCCAAATCGGTATATATAGTGCAACCTAGTAGGGGCTATCGGCACAACGCTCTGGCAGTGAGTAGTCCTGACAGACTAGACAAGCGTTACAGCTCGAAAATGCGTACATTCGAAATGTTCTTGATGGACATGTGACACATCAACCCCCGAATCCCCCCTCCCCCCCACAGCCCATCCAGGCACGCGATTACGTCGGGCATTGGACGTTTGATGCCAGTGATGATAGGTTTTACATACGTGAGTAGCAGGTATAGGCGTATAAAAGCTCGTTGGCTGACAAGACATGTGAAAAAGCTTTGATTGTTTGTCGGGGATATAAGTATTGTTTTTATACGCGTATGACTTACGCGTATTTCACGTGTGATTTTTCCCACCAGTAGAGCGGCCTGTCATAGGGATCGTCGGACGAGTTGAACATCATCTTTATCTTCTCTTGGGCTCGGCGTCGAGCTTCGCGCGATCGCTTCAGCCGGAGGGACTGGGAGGATTCCCGGGCCGATTTACCATCCACCTCCTCGGAGCTTACCACCTCCACTTGGCTTTTTTTTCTACTCCCCACCACGGAGTGTTTTTTCTTGGATTTGGACATCCGTTTTCTCGCTTTGGCCGTTCTCGGATGCTTTTTCCCCGGCCGGGTTCTGGTTGCCGGTGAGGTTAGTTTTTTCTGCGCCCCGGGTTTCGAGGACTTTCTTCTTTTTGGATTTTTCGCCAGTGATTTCGGCATTTTGACTTATTTTTTTTTTTATTTTTTTTTTTTTCTTCTTTAGTTCATTTGAAGATTCGGTACGGATAATTGCTACTATTTTCACGGGTAATTTGGACTCGGAGAGGCAGGAACACTGGGAATTTAACAAACGACGAGTTTATTCTGTGATTGGTGAACTTTGTTTTTTGTTTTTTTCGTTTTCGAAGATACACATATACAATGCATGCACGTTCGTTTCACATTTCTGTATTTTTTTTTTTTTTTTTTTTTGTCATTATCCTTCAACGATGGTACATTGTAGATGGAAAAAAAAAAAAAAAAAAAAACTTGTCTGCACGTAGTACAAAACATCCATGGATTGTCATGTCTCAAAAATTAATCTCCATACCCTCCTCCTTATCACACATATATGTATGTGGTCAGCATCTCGTAACTTTAACGCCATTGACGAACGCGTGATCGCTCATGGCTCGTTTGCTCTTGACGCACTTTTCCCAAGCCTCCCGATACTCCGCCTTTTGCGGACCCCATTCTTCCGTGGGATTCGTGCCATACCGGATTTTCTCCTTCATCGTTCCCTGTTCGTGAAACGTAAAACGTGAAAAAATGGTCCAGTGACGGCAAGCCCAAGATTTAAAATGCCCAAACCTTTCCGAAGAGCAAGTAGAAAATCGCGTAGCCGGGGATGTACAGCATGCTCACGAGACACGAACACCAGCCCAGCGCTATGGCCCATTCCGGGTAGGCCGCCCCGTTGTAAGTTACTCGTGTGTTGAACAGTATCGTCGTTACGAAGATGAACTGCAACAGTCCCACGGTTGTACACCATTACGTAACAGCATTTGGTCGTTTATAATTACTTGGGAAGCTTACCGATAGTATGACGGGCGTGGTGTACTTCCAGCAAAGCGGCCACCACCAGTGCAATTTCTCGCCTATCATAAACTCGACGTCGCGCACAAAGTTCCTGCAGCCTTTAATCAATTGTTCCAAATTACGTGTTTAAACTATTTTTTTTTTTTATTTATTTTGTTTGTTTATACCATAAGTCCATCCGACGACGATAACTTCAACGAGGCAGATGGAAATGACGGAGATCGATGCCGCGTACCAGTCGAACACTTGGAGGATGTACATTCCACCCTGAAAAAGAAGAAAAAATTTAATTTTTCCCTTTGTTTTTTTAACCCAGTTCGTAGACACCCTGCGAATGTTTTGTGCTACAAAGAAGGGAACAAAAAGGTGTGCTCACGTTTGTCACGAAAATCAACGATCCTAAGAATAAAACAACCAACGATCCCAAGGTGACCAAATGTTTTCGCTTCCTCAATCGCGGGTACGCATCCGTCACGCTTGATATGATGGCTTCGATTTGTACAAACTGTTGGATGTTTTTAAATTCAAATACAATCAGTTATTACAAGGTATTGGTGGATTTACAAAACTTACACAGCTGTCCATGCCCAAGAGGTAGAGCATGAAGAAAAAGAGCACGGCCCAAACTTGGGGGAAGGGGAGCATGGTTATGGCCTCTGGGTAGGTCACGAAAGCCAATCCCGGACCTGTAAGGCAGATTATCATGTAATCACAAATTTTCAATATTCATGTTTTTTTTTTTTTTTTTTTTTTTTTTTTTTTTTTTTTTTTTTTTTTTTTTTTT